>APFE031082840.1:87578-179911 GCA_000404065.3 Pinus taeda | reverse complement strand
ATTTGTGTGGATGCTTTGTGTTGTACATGCACAGAATATGTACGGTGATCTTGTTGATGAACTTTGTCTCACCATCAGTTTGGGGATGGAAAGTTGTGGACTTAGTGAGCTTGGTGTCCAACATCGACCAGATATTGGACTGAAATGTACTGAGGAACCTGTTGTCCCAATCCAAGATGATAGATTGTGGGATCCCAAAGTGTACCCACACTCGTTCAAAGAAGAGTTTAGCAGTGGCTTCCGATGTGATTTTCTTCTTGCAGGCCACCATAATGGCCATCTTAGAGAATCTGTTGACAACTACAAAAACACAGTCATTTCCATACTTAGTAGAAGGAAGGCCTGACATGTAATCCATGGAGATGGATTCCCAAAGTCGACTAGGGGTAGGCAGTGGAGTATAGAGGCCTTGTTCTTGATGGTCGTTTTTAAAATGGCGTAAGAAATGCAGGATCTAATGTAATTCTCGACATCCTATCGAAGATTCGGCTAATAGAAATACTTCTGCAGTACTACCACCGTTTTCTCGACCCCGAAATGCCCAGCGGCCCGACTGTAGTGTGCTTCCCAAATCATCTTGGCACGCTCTCTTGAAGTAACACAAAGGTGTCCCAGGTGGCATAATAGGGCATCCTGGAGGTGAAAATCTGGAACTTGCTGCCCTCCAAGAGCGTCTGGTATGTGTGGCCAAATTTTGGGTCACTTTTGTAGAGAAGTGGCCAATCAAAAGTCTCGCGCCCACAAGAGTTCAGCACGGTGGTTAACGCCATGATCGGTGGTTAGTTGAGGCAATCTGCAAAATTATTGGTGCTACCCTTCTTATACTTGATATTCAAATGGAACTGTTGCAGGTATGTGGACCACTTCTGATGGTGATCATTCTGTAACTTCCCTTGTGTCTGTATGAACTATAAGGGCCGGTGGTCTGTGTGGATGACCATTTCCTTCCCTAAAATTTAATGCTTCTATTGTCGGTAGGCCTGCATAATGGAATACAACTCTTTTTCATAAGTGGGATACTTCTGGACTGTGTCTAAAAGTTTCTCACTGTGATATGCCATTGGATGCCCCTATTGAGTAAGGACTACCCCAATAGCATAGTCAGAGGCATCTGTCTCAATCTCAAATGGTTGTTGAAAGTCTAGTAATGTGAGCGCTAGTGTAGAGCAGAGGCGATGTTTCAACTCTATGAATGCCTTCTATTGAGATTCAGAACAAAAGAATTGTGTTTTCGCTCCTCCCTTGTGACTTGACTCAAGGCCCACGTGATATGAGAGAATCCCAACACGAACCTGCGGTAGAAATTGGCAAGGCCCAGAAAGATGCGGAGCTTTGTCAAAGTGGTTGGAGTTGGCCAATCTCGGATGACTTGGATCTTGGTTGGATCCACATGCACCCCCCGTTCATCAATAATGTATCCCAGATACTGAACCCGGGTCATGCCAAAAGTGCATTTCTCCAAATTGGCACATAGCTTGTGTTGCCGCAGTGTTTGGAGAACCTGTCGAATGTGGTGGAGGTGCTCTTCCCAACTCTGGCTGAAGATCAGGATGTCATCCAAGTATACCACTAAAAATGAGTTGGTGAATGGTTGCAAGATGTCATCCATTAGCCTCATGAAGGTTAAAGTAGCATTCGTCAACCCAAAAGGCATAACCAACCATTCGAAAAAACCCTCCTTGACTCTGAAGGTAGTCTTTCACACATCGGAGGGTTCAATTGGTACTTGGTGATATATTGACTTCAAGTCGATCTTGCTGAAATATTTTCCCCCTTCAGTTGGTCCAGAAGGTCATCAATCTATTGGATCAAGTACATATTCTGAATAGTGATCTTGTTCAGCACCAGATAGTCAATACAAAGTTTCCAAGTCCCATCCTTCTTTTGTACCAACACAATCGGGCTCCCATAGGGCGATGAACTCGACCAGATGTGGCCTTTCTGCAGTAGCTCTTGAATCTGTCTCTTGATTTCTTTGTTCTCTAGAACGGAGCACCGATAGATTGGAGTGCTTGACCTCACAGTGTAGCGGTACCCTTGTGGGAGAGGTGAAGATGTCCTCATACTCCTCCACAACCTTGTCCATCTATTGTTATCGTGCAGAGGGGCCCTGTCCGGAGGTCGTCGCCACCGTCTTCTTCTTTCCCTGAGGGCATATCATCCGGAAAACAAATTTTACGGTTTTGGAAATGAGCTTATTGCATTGTTTTTCAATAACCAAAGAGATGGTGGTAGGCGGTGCTACCTTTGGTATCTTGTACAACTTGTTTCCAAAAGAAACAATAACAGCACGAGGCCCTAACTCATACATAGCATGTCACTTCCATAAGTATGGTTGGCCTAACAATACATCACAAACATCAAGGGGATCAACGTGACATAATACCTCATCTGTGAAGGGCTTGATGTTGTATGGAAGGCGGTATTGCTGGCTCATGTGAAGATCCTGTCCTTGGTGAAGCCACCCGATGGTGTATGGTTGTGGATCTGTTGTGGTCGGTAAGCCCATCCACTTCACGACCTCTGACAAAATGAGGTTCTTTTGGCTCCCGCTGTCAACATTGAACTGTAGCAGTGAACCCTTTACCCACATCTGGGAGTGGAAGAGGCACTCCTCCTCCTTTGGATCTTCAGGTTCCTCCTTCTGGATCTTTGTAACAGCAACGGTGGCGTTGGGCTCTGCATCAATAATCTGCTTCCCTTTGTCATTCCCCTTGTTGGGTTCTGACTCAGGGTCAGAACATGCATCTGATTCCAAAGCCTTTAGCTCGGCCACCAATGATTGCTTAGCTCGACACTCACTTATGTTGTGAGTGGAGATCTTATGGAACTCACACCACTTTCCCGTGTCCTTCTTCGGCTTCATGATGTTTTTCTTTGCTTGCAGCTTTAGCGGGGTGTCCTAGGCCGCCCTGCCTTGGCTTTGTCCTTTATTCTATGGTCTAGGGTACCTTTCCCTTTCTTCAGATTTGCAGATCCAAAGAATCGCTTCTTCTATTTAAACATTTGCTCGATCTTGACGTCATATCGGTATGTCGCGCTGAGCGAGGAGATGTTCGGGAACTCCATCTCATCCTGGATGTACCTATGTAGGTAGCCGCGGTACTTGAGAACCAAATGGTTCTCATAATCCTTGATACCCAACTTCGTGTGAAGGGTATGAAAAACATTGGTAAACTCCGGTACATCTTGTTTCCTTCCCTATTGTAGAGTTGTTCACTTTATGTATTTATCCTCATAGCTCCTGATAGGGTAGTACTACTCCTTGATGGCATCCCGAAACAAGTTCCAAGTGGGTGCAACTGAAAATAGTGAGTTTGTACTTTCATCCTTCTGCTCACAGTAGGTTTCCCACCAGTCCTTGACATGAGGGGCCGCTTTGAGAAGTGCAAAAGTGATCTTTTCCCTACTGGAAAAATCATGAACGGAAAATTATCCTTCTAGAATATTTAACAAGTTATATACAATGTCTTCATCTATCTGACCGTCAAATATGGGAATGTTAAAGTTAACTTGTACCTTAAAGGGTGTGGCACTTCTAGAGTAGCTGTCGGAAGTAGATGCATCGCCCTTGGGCAGCTGCTAAAGGATCTGGAAAAAGTTGTGCATCATTGCGTTCCTTTATCGCTCAAGGGCTTCTTCGAGTAATATTTTGATAGGATCTCCTGCCCCCTCATCTTTCTTTTCCTTCTCCATGAGAGGTTTTCAGGATTTTCCAGGCTGGTCTTGCAAAGGTTTGACCAATTCAAGCCCTAACTCCTTATATCCCGACTTCATTGGGGACATGCAAATAAAAATAGAGAAAGAGTAGACCGCTATGATACCACTGATCTAGATTCAAACAGGAACGCAAAAAATTACATATATAACCATAAATACAAAGATACAGTAGAAATAACACTTCATTTCATTAATATAAAATACTAAAATATGCTTACAAATAGAATGGAAATAAGACTAGCTCGGGCGATGGTAGCTTATCTCTGAGAAGAGATGTGGTGATTACATGCCTCAGAACTATGTTACAATGAGGCTCAAAGGCCTATTTATTATTGAGAAACAATGGAAAACCCTAAATATCCAAAAACCTAACCCTAGGAGATGAAGCGCCAAAACTGTAGACCCCGTTTGGGTAAATTGGTAAATCAACTTCTTGGGGTCGTAGCTTTGGCATACGATCTCCGTTTGGCTATAATAATACCTCGTTTCGAAGATATCAAAGAGAAGGCCAAAAAAAATTGTCAAGCCAATTAAGGAAGTTTCTTGTCTCTTTGTTTTCCCTAAAAACGTCATTTAGGGCCTCAAAATAGCTCCGGAAGTTCAGGAACCGAAAAACTGCCAAAAATAGTAAACTGTGCTACAATTAAGGAAACGAAAAACTAAAAGAGATAGTGTTGGGGGTCCAATTGGAATAGGCATGTGGCCACCAATATCCACCTAGATCATTCCCTCCCCTTAGGATGAAATGGTCCCCATTGCGTTGAGTTCCTCCATGAGATGAGGAATCTTCTGTTGAACTTGGTCCTTGGTGAGCCACTTGCCCTGGTGAAGGAGTTGGCCTGCTTTGACAACTCGATATAGTTGGATCCTTTGTTTTCGAGTGTTCTTGATCTGCGTGTCCATGACCCGATTAGTTGTGGCTTGTTCCATTCAATCTGGATTTAACTCTATAGGTGTGAGTTGTTATGCAATGTCTGATGTGTCTAGCAATGGTGGGAAGTATGGTCAAAGGCGGTCCACCTTGAACATTGGGTGCAGGCCAAGGAATGGGGGAATGTTGAGCTCAAACGCACTTCTCCCACTGCCTTGGTAATGGTATAAGGACCATATCATAGTGGTATGAGTTTCTGATAGGCCCCAGTAAGGCATTCCTTTTGCAAATGCAACCAAACTTTGTCGCCCGCCTGAAACTTGTGTGGCACCTGATGTTGATCATGTTGCTGCTTGTACTTGGAATTTGATTTCTCCATAATGTCGTGGACCTACTAGCGGACATGTTGTATGTGCTCAATGAAGTTGTTTGCATTATCGGTTTTGGACTGGACATGAGCCGAATCTTCATGAGTAGCTACAAATGGCATGGCCACATCAATGGGACATAGTGGCTAGAATCCCAAGCCCACCTGAAAAGGGTTGTGGCCAGTTGAGCTATGGAGAGCCCGGTTATAGTTGTGTTGGACATAGAGGAGGCTCTCATCCCATGTGCATGGATGCTTTGAGTTGTACATGCAAAGAATATGTACGATCATCATGTTGACGACCTCGGTCTAGCCATCAGTTTGAGGATGGAAAGTTATGGACTTAGTGAGCTTCGTGTCCAGCATTGACCAGAGAATGGACCAAAATGTACTGAGGAACTTGTTGTCCCGATCCGAGATGATATATTGTGGGATCCCAAAGTGTACCCACACTCATTCAAAGAAGAGTTTAGCAGTGGGTTCTGCTGTGATATTCTTCTTGCAGGCCGCCATAATGGCCATCTTCGAGAATCTGTCGACGACTACAAAAACACAGTCGTTTCCATGCTTAGTAGAAGGAAGGCCCAACATGTAATCCATGGATATGGATTCCCAAGGTTGAATAGGGTAGGCAACGGAGTATAGAGGCCTTGCTTCTTGGTGATCGATTTCGCAATGGTGCAGGCAATGCAGGATCTGATGTACTTCTCGACATCTTGTCGAAGATTTGACCAATAGAAATACTTCTGCAGTACTGCCACCATTTTCTCAACCCCGAAATGCCCAGTGGCCCGACTATAGTGTGATCTCCAAATCATCTTGGCATGCTCTCTTGAAGGAACACAAAGGTATCCCAAGTGGCAAAATAGGGCATCTTAGAGGTGAAAATTTGGAACTTGCTGACCCTCCAAGAGTGTCCAATATGTGTGGCCAAATTTTGGGTCGCTTTTGTAGAGAAGTGGCCAATCAGAAGTCTCGTTCCCACAAGAGTTGATCACAGTGGTTAATGCCATGATCGATGGTCGGCTGAGGCAATCTGCAACATTATTGGTGTTTCCCTTCTTATAATTGATATTCAAATGGAACTGTTGCAGGTATATGGACCACTTCTGATGGTGATCATTCTTCAACTTCCCTTGCGTATGTATGAACTGCAAGGGTCGGTGGTTTGTGTGGATGACCATTTCCTTCCCCAAAATGTAATGCTTCCATTGTCAGCAGGCCTGCACAATGGAATACATCTCTTTGTCATAAGTGGGATACTTCCGGACTGTGTTTGAAAGTGTCTCACTATGACATGCCACTAGATGCCCCTGTTGAGTAAGGACTGCCCCAATAGCATAGTCAGAGGCATCTATCTCGATCTCAAATGGTTGTTGCAAGTCTGGTAATGTGAGCATAGGTGTAGAGCAGAGGCGATGTTTCAACTATGTGAATGTATTCTATTGAGATTCAGACCAAAAGAATTTTGCTTTCGCTCCTCCCTTGGTGACTTGACTCAAGGCCCATGTGATAGGAGAGAATCCCAACACGAACCTGCGATAGAAATTGGCAAGACCCAGAAAGCTATGGAGCTCTGTCAATGTGGTTGGAGCTGGCCAATCCCAGATGACTTGGATCTTGGCTGGATCCACATGCACCCCCCTTTCATCAATAATGTATCCCAGATACTGAACCTGGGTCATGCCAAAAGTGCATTTCTCCAAATTGGCGCACAGCTTGTTTTGCCGCAGTGTTTGGAGAAATGTCAGATGTGGTGGGGGTGCTCTTCTCAAATCTGGTTGAAGATCAGGATGTCATCCAAGTATACCACTACAAATGAGCTGGTGAATGGCTACAAGATGTCATCCATCAACCTCATGAACATTGCAGGAGCATTTTTCAACCCAAAAGGCATAACCAACCATTCAAAAAGGCCCTCCTTGGCTTTTGAAGGCAGTCTTCCACACATCGGAGGGTTTGATTGGTACCTGGTGATATCCTGACTTCAAGTCGATCTTGCTGAAATATTTTGCTCCCTTTAGTTGGTCCAGAAGGTCATCAATCTGTGGGATCGGGTACGTATTCCAGACAGTGGTCTTTTTCAGTGCACGGTAGTCAACACAGAGTCTCCAAGTCCCATCCTTCTTCTGTACCAACACAATCGGGCTCCCACAGGGCGATGAACTCGGCCGGATGTGACCTTTCTACAGCAATTCCTGAATTTGCCTCTTGATTTCATCATTCTCCCGAATGGAGCACCAATAGATTGGTCCATTGGGCAGCGGCACATCTAGGATTAGATCAATGGAGTGCTTGACCTAACAGTGCAGAGGCACCCCTACAATGGAGGTGAAGATGTCCTCGTACTCCTCCACGATCTTGTCCATCTATTGTTGTCGTGTAGAGGGGCCCTGGCTGGAGGTCGTGGCCACCATATTCTTCTTTTCCTAAGGGCGTATCATCAGGAAAACAAATTTCCCGGTTTTGGAAATGAGCTTACTGCATTGTTTTACAGTAACCAAATAGATTGCGATAGACGATGCTACCTCTGGTATCCTGTACAACTTATTTCCCAAAGTAACAATAATAGCACGAGGCCTTGACTCATACACATCATTTCGCTTCCATAAGTATGGTTGGCCTAATAATACATCACAAACATCAAGGGGAGCAATGTGACATAATACCTCATTCATGAAGGGCTTGATGTTGTATGTAAGGTGGCACTGCTAGCTCACGCGAAGATCTCTTCCTTGGTGAAGCCAGCCGATGGTGTACGATTGTGGATGTGTTATGGTCGGTACCCAGCTGCTTCACGACCTCTGCCGAAATGATGTTCTTTTGTCTCCCACTGTCGACAATGAAATGTAGTGGGGAACCCTTTACCCACATCTGGGAGTGGAAGAGGCACTCCTCCTCCTCTGGATCTTCGGGTTCCTCCTTCTAGATCTTGGTGGTGGAAATGGTGGCCTTAGGTTCCACATCGATAATTTGCTTCCCTTTTTCATTCCCCTTGTTAGGTTCTGACCCAGAGTCGTAACATGCATCTGATTCCGAAGCCTTTAGCTTGGCCACTAGTGGCTACTTGGCCCGACACTCACTTGTGTTGTGAGTGGAGCTCTTATGGAACTCACACCACTTTCCCATGTCCTTCTTCAGCTTCGTAGTATTGTTCTTTGCTTGCAGCTTTGGCGGGTTGTCCTGGGCCGCCTCGCCTTGGATTTGTCTAGGGGTACCTTTCCCTTGCTTCAGATTCGCAGATACAAAGCCTTGCTTCTTCTATTTAAACTTTTGCTTGATCTTGATGGAATATCGGTATGCCGTGCCAAGCGAGGAGATGTTCAGGGACTCCATCTCGTCCTAGATGTACCTGGTAGGCAGCTACGATACTTGAGAACCAAATGGTTCTCAGAATCCTTGATACCCAACTTCGTGCAAAGGGTATGAAAAACATTGGTAGACTCCGGTACATCTTGGTCCCTTCTGTGTCGTAGAGTTGTCCACTTTATGTATTTATCCTCATAGCTCCCAACGGGATAGTGCTGCTGCTTAATGGCATCCCATAATGAGTTCCAAGTGGGTGCGACTAAAAACAGTGAGTTTGTACTTTCATCCTTCTACTCACAGTAGGTTTCCCACCAATCCTTGACGTGGGGGGCTGCTTTGAGAAGTGCAAAAGTGATCTTTTCTCGGCTGGAAAAATCATGAACGGAAAAATATCCTTCTAGCAAATTTAACTATTTATCTACAATGTCTGCATCTATCTAACCCTCAAATATGGGAATGTCAAAGTTAACTTGTACCTTAAAGGGTGTGGCGCTTCTAGAGTAGCTTCCAGAAGTAGATGCGTCGCCCTTGGGTAGCCATTGAAGGATCTGGACAAATTTGTCCATCATCCCGTTCCTTTTTCTCTCGAGGGCTTCTTAGAGCAATATTTTGACAGGATCTCCTGCCCCCTCGTCTTTCTTTTCATCCGCCATGGGAGGTCGTCAGGATTTGCGAGGCTGGTCTTGCAAAGGTTCGACCAGTTCAAGCCCTAACTCCTTATATCTCGACCTCGTTGGGGACATGCAAAGAAAAATAGAGAAAGAGCAGACCGCTCTGATACCACTAATCTGGATTTAAACAGGAATGCAACAAATTACAGATATGACCATAAATACAAAGATGCAGTAGAAATAACACTTCATTTCATTAATATCAAATACTGAAATATGCTTACAAACAGAATGGAAATAAGCCTAGCTCGAGCGATGGTAGCTTATCTCTAAAAAGAGATGTGGCGGCTACATGCCTCAGAACTGTGTTACAATGAGGCTCAAAGGCCTATTTATTATTGGGAAACAATGGAAAGCCCTAAACATCCAAAAACCTAACCCTAGGAGATGAAGCGCCAAAACGGTGGGCCCCGTTTGCATAAATTGGTACATCAACTTCCTGGGGTCGTAACTTTGGCATACGATCTCTGTTTGGCTATCATAATACCTCATTTTGAAGATCTCAAAGAGAACACCAAAATCAAATAAGTAACTTGGCTTGGGACGTTTTTTGTCTCTTCGTTTTCCCTAAAAACACCGTTTAGGGCCTCAAAACGACTTCGGAAGTTTAGGATCCGAAAAAATTGCCAAAAATAGTAAATTGTGCTACAATTAAGGAAATCAAAAACCTAAAAGAGACATTTTTGGGGGTCCAAGTGGAAAAGGCAGGTGGCCACCAATATCCAAGTGGAAAAGGCAGGTGGCCACCAATATCCACCTGGATCAAGAGTGCTCCAAGAAAACTCTAAGTGACCAAGAGTGAGAGAGAGAGAATAATGAGAGAGCTCCAAACTTGAACTAAAAAAAGTTACCAACTGATCCTCTTAAGCCTTTTATGAATGAGGCCTCTAATTTCTTCATTTTCCATTATTTTCCTTCAATTTCCTCCTCACATGCAACATGTGACCTTTCACCTTAATTTCCTTTAATGTGCCAAAAATGCATTTTTTCCTTTTAATGCATTTTCCTTTGCCAATTTCCTTAGCCAAAAACACACATCCAGTGATGCCCACTAGGATATCTTTGCCCAACATTCAACTTGGAATAAGTGTCCCTTAAATGTGGTCTTATTTTTCCTTTGTTAACTTTTATTACATGAAATTTTCACCAGGGTTGTTACAGGACCCACATGGAAGGCATCAATCTAAAGGATAGAAGAGTATGAGACACCTAAGTGTGTGGAAATAGGCATCCTATACATAGCATGCTTAATTTAGCCTTTTAGTGAAAGCGTGAATTCCTACTAAGTATATGGTGCTATCAGTAAGATAAAATGGTAAAATAGGATAAAAAATTTAAACCACATATTGAAAGAACCAAAAAGGAAATAACTTTATCAGAATTAATTTGAACTTTTGAATCACCTTAAACACAAAACCCTTATCATTTGAGTATATCCCAAATTCATTGTTTTACTTTTAGCTTGAGACTAAACCATTCAAAATATTGAAGGACCAAAAAAGTTCATGTAAATAATCATCCCACATATGTTTGAAGATTAGGGCACTATATTGTTTGAAATGAAACATCATGAATTAACAGAAGCTTCAGAAGAGTGGAACATTGTTTTCTCAACCTATTTTGTAGGAGGAATTCATATATGACATAAAATTAAATTTAGAGAAGCAAATATTATGTTTCCAACAAATGATTTGAGATTAAATCCCCTCATCAAAGAAAATAACCATCATTGATAATAATATTAGTTATTCAAAATCCAATCAATAGTTTACCACAAACACTAATATTTCTTATGAACAATACATGGGTGAATCATATTTTATTGCGTAACTATAAGAGCACACTAACTACAATGCAAAAATTGTGAGGAGAGAAATCTGATAGAAGCACTTTGATGTGAGTAACATCATGGGTGTAAATATATGTAATCTTATCATGATGAGAAAATGCAGAAGTAAACTCTAGGAGCAATGGGTGAATACAATGGCAATAAGTTCCAATCCTATTAATGTTCAAACGTCGAGTTTTTTGCATTAGAGTAGATGATAAAACAAATGGATAGCTAATGGAATGGTCATCTCCTACAAGGTGTTATTATTATTAGAACTTTTTTTTATAATTAATATTAACACTGTGTATAAGGATTTAGTTCAAAAAGTGTGGCACACATACATCCTCCAAAAGCATAGTTCAAAAAGTGAAAAATGGCATGCATTAGCTCAAGCCATGATACTAAGAAACCAAATGCAGAAAACAAAAAGCACGCATTAGTTAAAGTAAAAACCTGAGTCATAATGTCACGCATTTTCTAAAAATACTACACATGAAATCATAAAAGACAAAGGGTAGAAGTTTGATCTAAAAACACTATGATGTGACCATGCCAATGATTGGGAGAGGTTGGTAATGGTAATGTAGGTAAGGGTCCCTTTAAATGACTAGAAAATTAACATTAGTAAGGCACACATGTTCCCATCCATTTCCAATAGGATCTTATTATAAATTTACATCTACATTATACACAAATTTGTGCTCAAAGAATTTGGTTATATCTAACAAAATGAAAAAGTGAAACAGCAAATAAAGCTTCATGAATGGAAAAATCAAAATGCAAACACCAAATATAAAGAGATATGGTCAACCTTGTAAAAGATGAAATTTTGTCTATACAAACAACTTGAATATAGTATATCATGATTTGAAATTTGTAAGAACAATCATTGTCTTCTGATTAACACATAATAAAAATACAACATTGATTATAATGGCTTCGCTTAAGCCTTTACAGTCTATATGTTTACATACCTCATATTTGTGAATATATAATCCTAATTAGTGTGCCTTCCCTCATCTAGTCAAACTTAACAAGAAAAAGAATTGTTTACAAAATTTAACTACTAATGATAACCTTACACATTCTTCTATGAAGGGAATTATTCGATATATCAATTATGCTACTAATTAATAAATTGAAATATGATCAAAAATGAATTCTACAAATCCAACTAGGGCCAAGCAAATATACTTGAATGGGTCAAAAAGGTCATCAATAATTAATATGAAGAACAAGAACTAGATGAAAAATTCTTAGTTGATAAAATAAAAGAAGGCTTCATAACGGTTTCATATGCACAATATCATGTCTTTTGCATAAATTTCTATTATACAAAGGAGTCTGTCACATAGTCAAGTACTTACCACCTCTAAATACCCCATCAAACACTAATTAGGATTAGAGGAAAAATAATTGGCAGATATTTTAGAAAGCAATTGTAAAAACAAAAAGGACACTTGGGATTATTTCTTAAGAAAATGAAATTAGTAATCATGATTACCATCACCAACTTCACGTAAATCAAAGTTGACAATGGGGTGGTTGTTGATTCATGAGATGCCTTAGTTGGAGTTAAATGAGTCATTGCACTAAAGAGAATGATAGCATCAAGGAGGAGGTCGAATGAAAGAGGGTATACATTATAAGAAGAATATAAATGAAGGACTGCTCAATGAATGCAGTACAATAAACCTTTTTCTAATAGTTAGAAAATTAAAAGGGACAAATGATAGAAAAAAAATGAAGAGATGTGCAACGCAAATGATCCCCATAAATCAGCAAGGAAGAAACTCCAAGAGTGATAATTCAATGTGTTGGACTCATCCAAGGTTGGAGAGACCAATTGGATTTGAGAGCGGATGCCTTGAAAATTATTGAGAGGAGAAATAACTTGCAGTTGGTCGTGGCAGTACATGGCACTCGTTAACTTGAAGATATTGTATAACATATGGACATTGATAACTCTAGCATGACATTATGTTTATTAACATCTCTCATGGTTCTAGTCCCCATATTTGAGAATTCCTCCACCAAAGACCAAATCTAGATCCCAAATCATCTTCAATGTGGTATAGATTCAACTTGCAAGGAAATATGCATGACAAGATATTGCTTGAAATACCTCCCATAGATCAGAGATGGGTAGGAATATTATTGCATAAAAAGAGACAAAAAAAAATGGTTAGCATCCTTAGTTATTGTTATTTATTTTATTTATAAATTATTTATGCTCTATTAATATGGTTGCTTTAATATGTTATTTAGCTTATTTTTAACTAATTTTAATTTTGTTTCACCCATATTTTATGATGGAAATGGTTTTCAAATTAATATCGATAGTTAAAAATCACAAACAAAACCATAATCAAAAAAACCATATATGTTCTTAAAACAGTGACTAGACAATTGAATAACCAATACAAAATTGAAAACTATTATATCAAACATTGTAAACTAGTGTTTCAATAATGAAAGCTTATAGATGAATGTAAGGTGGTCAAGCAGAAATTCTTGGGTAATGAACTGATGTTGCCTATTAGAGTAATAAGTGAGAGAGTAATAAGTGAGGGTGTTTGAACAATTGTTAACTCTAATGAGTTGACAACATCTATAGTAGAAATTATCAATAACAAAACACCTAGAGTGGATGGCTTTTCATGTGAATTATACAAGGAAATGTGAGACTTTATAAAGGCAAATCTCTTTAAAGTATACATAAAACCTATGAAAAAGTAATCCATGTATTATTTTATAAACCTAATTCTCATTAGGTTCATCCACAAACCTATAGATGTGGAACTCATAACAAATTAAAGACCAGTCACTCTATTTAATATATATTATAAAATTATGTTATGGATGAGACCCTAGGATTTTTTTTTTAGGATATTACCCAAAAATTAATCGCATATTAATTTATACAACAAAATCCCATTAGGTTCATACCAAAACTTGCACAATTTGAACTTTCAACAAATTAAAAACCAATCCCTCTGCTTAATGTAAATTTCTAAATGTAATTATGGATAAGACTCTACAACTTTGTGTTGGCCATATTACTCAAAATTGTTTGGCTAAAACAAATAGACTTTATTCAAGGTCACTTAATTCTTGAAAACATTATTATGACCTAAGAGGGCATGGAATGGGAACACTCCCTTGGTTAATTGATTTCGAAAAACACCTATAATCAAGTGGATTGACCTTTTAATTTAGATGCTCTAAAAGTTTTGAGTTTTGGCTTTTTTTTAGTGATATTAAGTTCACTTGATTGTTGATGCCTCTAATTAACTCTCCACTAACCATATGTGATGGAGGGTATAATTAAATCTCCACTAACAGTAGGTAATATAGGGTATATGTCTATCTACCTTCATTCAACATTGTTGTAAACCAAAGTCTCATATGGTTCAGCGCAAAGTTGTAGATTTCAAACTCATAACAAGTTATTCACCAATCACTATGTTATATGTGTCTTCTAAATTTGTGGCGAAATCCTTGGAACTTTGCATCAGATATGTCTCACACAAAATTATGTGGAAGAAACAAATAGGATTATTTGACGTCATTTCATTCTGGAAAATGTTATTTCAATATAGCAGGGCATGGATTAATGGGTTCATTCCCTTGGTCTAGATGCTTCGTACCTTGAGATCGTATATGGATTGGAAATGGAACAAGTCTAAGAATTTTAGTACAGAAAGCCTTGCATATAGGTATAAGTAGTTATGTGCAATGCATATTCTTTATGATGAGTTCAACAAATTATGGATACATTGATCATAAAAGAAAATATATCTTTTTAAACTACACATCTTATGGAATCATGTTTTAAAAGTACTTCTTCTAATGAGGATTAATCATGTATGGTCTACTTATGGATGGGAGACTTACTCACTTAATGGTTCAAAGACATATTTGAACTCAATGTGATTGATTCAAAATACTAAAACATCTATTATAGTTTTGTCACTGTGTGAAATCTACTTGAGTATAGATTGAGTTCTTTTTTGCTCAATTTTGTCCTACATCCGTACTTTTGAAGGAAACACTCTTGAGATATAACTTGCCTCAAGAAATAGATTCTTGGCAACTCATATGAATGGAAATTCTTTCTTTAATCTAGAAGAAGAGAAATGGTGTCATGTTTAATAAATTGCAGCCTACTAAAAGTTTATGTGGCTTAACAAATCTCTAATTTATGAGCTTGTCTATGTATATCATTTTTTTAGCATAGAAGATATCGATGTAGATGTCCCACTTCTAACAACCATTGGACTTCTAGGGGAGGGGCCACATGTAAGAAAGGAGCCAACTTGTACTTCCCCTACTTGTTTGTGTGGTTTGAACAATGGTAGATTTATGAGGGTTTGTCAATTGGGTTTATTTCAAGTAGTTGGTATGAAATATTACTATACTCCCCACCTAGGCTCATTTACCACAAGTTATATGTTAAGATCATAATGAGTATATTGTTGTACTAGCCTTAAGCCTTGTTTTGGACTATCCTTGTGCCCCAAAAAATCTAGGGTTTACCATGGGTACCATCCTTAAAGTGAGGGGAAGTACTCAAGTGTTTTTTGTAGGCATGTAGCCTAGAAAAAATTGTTATAAGGGTCAACCACATCATCAAATTGGTGTAGTCAAAGAGAAAGCAAGGCAAATGGGATAATTGTCTACCCCAATCTTTGTTGTAAAATAAGAAGTTTCCAATGCTAGTGCTTATGTTTTCTAAGACTAAAATCCGCCAAAGTCCAACATTGTTAGTTGTAATTAGGTCATAAGTCTATTAGTACTAGTTGAGAGGCAATCTTCAAAGACCACAATGACTTATCACCCAATGTTAGGCTCTTTCCATTGTGCCTTAATATCTAGTCGATTATGTTTATATTTGCATGAAGGGTCATGTTTATCTTTCATTTTTATATGGGATTTTTTAATCCCCTTTTATCCATAATGGTTGTTGATAGCACCTTCTGGATATTTTTGGTTATTAAATAGCCCAAGTTTGACATTAGTAATGTTTGTGGTGATGGTGATTGTAGCCTATTTTTAAAATAAATGATAAGCATATACATATTTTAATAATATTAATAGTTTAAGGAAACATTTTATTATAAAAAAATGGACTTGACTAAGCAAGCGATAATTTCACTCGAACAACAATTTTCTCATCGGAATCCAATGATTTTTTTTCAAAAATATGAAATTGACAGTGTTTGAATCGTTTTCAAATGGTGAAATAGATTAAACATTCATAATAACCCTTGTAGCACCTAAAATTATGAAACTCGACAGTTGTAACCACGATTTCCAAAAATTTATATCAGATTTCATCAAAATCATGTTGAGAAAACCATTATTTTCCACAACGTCTGTTTAGACTATGTTATAAAAAAACTATATTCTTTTATGATTTAATTAAATTAATAAATAATGGAAGAAAAAAAAAATAATGAAAATACGTATCTCTTTATTATTAATAGTTTATTATACTTTGAAATAATCTAAATAATAACCACTTTCTCAAAGATTTTTGCTTTGTTAAAAAAAAAAAACTTCAATTTTAATAAAATTTAATCTTAAATATTTATATTTTTTTAATTTCATGATTTTGTTACAATTATATTTAATCTTACAAATTATACTATAAAAATAATTACCAAAAATAAAAACTAATATAATAGGGATTATAATAGGTTTTCACAATAGTATAGTTTAGAAAAAAATTAATTAATTTTATTATTTCTGAGTATTTATGGGTTATTCTTTACTTGAGAGAAGAAAAATAATTTTAGATTTTCATTTTCTTTAATAATTTAGATAAAATTAATTAATTAATTGTTGGAGTATTTTATGGTGTATTGTTTTACTTGCAAAAAAAATAAATTTAAATCTTCATATTCTTTAATTTATGGAATATTTATTTTTAATATATATTAATAGTTTTTATTTTACACATATATGATAGGTTGATATAATGGGTTTTCGATTTAATGTAATTTAGATAAAGCTAATTAATTAATTCGATTATCTCCTGGTTTTTTTACTGTGTACTGTTTTATTTGCAAATCTATAAAGAAATATAACTTTATAAACTGTGGTAAAGTGATTTTATCATTTTAATTTTATTTTTATTTTTAAGTTATTTTACTTCTGCATTATATATTAAAATTTTCAAATACGGTGGTTTCAGACTTGCAAAAACAAAACTACACTTTAGTTATTCATTCAAAAAATTATTTACATTGATTTGTTTATAGTTTTCCAAAATCATAATGGTTGTATTTTACAAAAGCCTTACACTAAAACCAAAGAAATATTTATAAAATACATAAAAACAATATTATAAAATTTTAATTGAAAATTCAAATTGAGATAAGTTGGGAGTGGCATGAATGAGGGAATATTTTTAGTACTTTTATTTCGTTGGGTTGTTGTTTTAGTTCATCTTCAATGAATATTAGGTTGAAATTAGTGCTTTGCGAACCAAAAGTGCTAGTGAGCTTCATTATTTCTTTCTTTTTATTTATTTATTTTTATAGATTTTAAAATTTGTTAATTATGGCAAATTTGCATATCACGGTAAATTTAGTTTTAAGTCAATTTAGCTCATTCATAGATTCTAGTTCATATTGTTTCTAGTTTTCTAAAATAACGATGACAAGGTTTTTGGCCAATTAATAGAATTGCATGGCTCAGAAGGCCTTGGTATCACATGATTTGGGGAAGTCTATATTCTTAGCCCAATCTTAGAATTCAGCCTTGATTTTCTAAGTAGAAGTCTATGACATCCTTGTTTCACCAATTCCACCAAGTCCTTAACAATTTGCTAAGTTTCTGAAACAATACATTGTTTGAAACATTGTCGCACATGAAGGGAAACTCTTCCCACACCAATGCCCTTTAAGTGAGGTGAAGCATGCCTTGAGGGCTCAATATGTCCTTTTCCTTCTCGTACAGCGCCCATCGCCTTTGATTCTGAAAATTCAAGCTTAACCATTGTTGGAGATCGATCCAATAAACATTGTAACTTCATTATACCCCAAAGAAATCCATTGAAGGTCATTGCTTGCCCACCTGAGACCCATCACCACTCGACTACATAATGGATGTGAGATTGACACAACAAGAAAGAGGCGATAGACAATAATCTTGTCTAGAGAAAAGGCTAGGACTTAGGGACTCCAAAAGACCTTTGCTTGCATATAGTAGTGGAGGGCAAGCAGAGGTGCACACTACCCAAATGCTAACAGACACAAACGAGAACCATAATGGCTTAAAAAAAGGTAAATTCAATAGACCAGGACAGATAAATCCACCTTGCACCTTTAGCTTCCTAGAGAAATCCAATTTAAAATCACCTTTTGCGCATGCGTTCATTATTATCTCGTACCACAACCAAGCATTATCAGTCATAATTTTTTGTAGGCTTGTGTTGCTATCATGGCCATGGAAGTGTGTTGGTCCTCTAGCACCTATGCCTTCCTTGTTCATCACTCAATGTTGAACCTCCTTTACCATCCCATGAACCATCATAAAGACAATTATCCTACACCTAAGCACCCACTTCTACATTAAGTTTCCTGCGTCAACTATCTACATCCATCAAGTATAACTCAATGCAAGGAATTTTACAATTTTATTTTCCATATCTATCATCACTTTATTTACATGAATTTTTTGTGCTTTTCTATTTTTCAAAATTAGTATGTTTTAAATCAAAACTTATTACAAATATTTATTTTATTTTATTTTATTATTATTATTATTCTTCAATGCTATAATAATTAGAAACTAGGATAGGCTCGTACTCACATGACATAGGGTTGATTCCAATCACCACCACTATGACATCTAGGAGTAACCACTTTGCCCCCTAAGATGGCACATAAGTTTAACAATCGAGAGATTTGAACAAAGGACCTCATCACTCAAAGAACTTTACATAAGATTATTAGCAATTCTTTAATCTTTTTCTATATAAATGTATTCCACACCTAAAAAAAATCAAAACTTTAGTAAGACGTGTTTTAGTTGCAGAAGTGTCAATCTTTTATCTCTTATAGGGAAATGAACTTGCAAAAAATAAATATACCATAAGCTTCTAAGAAAATCCAACATTAATCTTTTATTTATAAAATCAAATTAACATTTAGAAAGAAAGAAAGAATATTGTTTTAAATTCCACAAGGCTAAAGATAACCTATGGGACAAATTGCTTCTTCATCTGGTTGATGTATTTGGCCCTTTTCCTGTGAAGCCTCACAATAAGCGCTCCCAGCTTTTTGACAAACCCCTCACTAAATAGATTATCCCAAGAGCTAGCTGCGAGAATATATACATAATTTTCCATTTGTCTTTGAAGGCCTCGCATTCTAAAATGAAATGCTTTTCTGTTTCCAGTTTTTCAAAGAACAAAAAATACATGCTCTTTCCTCCCACACTTCTTTTGGCCTTTTCCAACGCCCTGTTTCACAATGAAGTTGATGAGAATTAGTCCTTAACTGAGCAATAAGAGTTTTGGCTCTCCAAGAAATATTGGCCTCTATGTACGCTTTTTTTTTATGACTATGTGTGGGATTAAACACTTCAATATAGTACTTTCTCTTTCTCCCTAGCTCCTTATCCCAGGTACGCTTGTGGAACTTATCCATAACAAAAGCTTTTATCTCTCTATTGTTTATGGGGCATGTGTTCAAGAAAATACCCCATTTACTAAACCATTTGTTATTTTGTTGCATCCAAGTCTTTTTCCTTTTGCACAATATGTCATTAAAGGCAACCTTAGGCCATTTTCCCTCTTCCATTTGCTCAATTTTTTTTAAATACCTTATGACTCGCACCATAGCAATTG
Organism: Pinus taeda; assembly: GCA_000404065.3. Taxonomy (NCBI): domain Eukaryota; kingdom Viridiplantae; phylum Streptophyta; class Pinopsida; order Pinales; family Pinaceae; genus Pinus; species Pinus taeda. The sequence goes on along the minus strand of APFE031082840.1, from coordinate 160,282 downwards.
CTTCAATAGGAGCAGCCCATATTTCACTTAACAAGATAGCATAAGGAACTACACTTTTATTTTTGAATTTGTTTGTAATCAAACACTTTTGAATTTTCTCAATTTGTTTCCACTACATGTCAGATGTACCCCTGGCCCACAATTCACAACGATAGAGAATTACCGGAATCACTAGAAGCCCAAAAAGTGTTTGAGTGGTTTTCCAGTCCCATAAATCTGCCTCTCTACACCTATTTTGAAAAGCATAAAATGATTTCCAACCTCCCAAAGTTCTTTTCTTTCTACAGCCATCCCAGCTTAGATTTTTGTTGAAGTCAATTTTGAGGTACTTGTAATCCACAACTTCTTCCATAATGTTGCCTTCAAAGTAGAATGTATTATGGTTATGTTTTCTTTTTTTAGAGAAAACTACTACTTTCGTTTTGCTAATATTGACTTGCATCCCCACCCTTCTACAAAAATGCTCAAGGGATAGTAAGTGCTCTTGCAAACCAAGAGTAGATTTAGCAATTAGAATAAGGTCATTTTCATACAAAATAAACCTTATAAAAAACTTTCCAAAATAGATACCATCACCCCCTTGCGAATTTAACCACTTAAGCTTGTCGATATATAAACCAAAAAGAGTAGGAGACAGTGGGAAACCTTGCTTGACCCGATATCACTTCTGAAACTTTCAGAAATGCCTGCTGAAGTTCTAATTTTGACTTTCACCTCTTCATACAACCTATGCACAACTACTCTCAAATGTTTAGGAACCCCGAGTTCCTCCATTCTGTGCCAAATCTTATCCCTAGGAATTGTGTCAAACCCTTTTCTGAAATCAGAAAACAACAAAATACTTCTTCCTTTTTCTCCCAAACGTTTTCAATGATGTGCCTTAAAGTTATACAATAATCAAATGTGGAATGTTTAGGTCTAAAACCTACTTGCCCTTTAGCACACTTATCTCTTTCTTCTGCCCACTTGCTGATTTTATTTTCTAGCATGCTTCCTAATAGCTTTGAAAACATAGGGTTTATCATTATGGTCCTATAATTGGAGGGATTATTGACGTCACCTCTCTTGCAAAGAGGTATTTCCAAACTAGTTGTTCAATCTGTGGGGAACCCTTGTTGTATGATGTTGTTGAAAATTTTTGTAATGTGAGGTGCAAGAATCTCTAAGCCCCACTTTAGATACTATGCTTCTAGTTCAGCTAAGTCTTTTGCTTTTCCAACACCCAACTTCTTGATACCCATCTCTACCTCTTGCACCGTGAAGTGTTGAATATCAATGTTGACCAAGGGGGGAGGGTGAACCTTGCGATCATCCTCATAGAATTATCTTGCATAATCAAACCATTTAAATTAAACAAAAATTTCTAAAAACTTAATTTTAGATTATAAATACTATTAAAATCAAAATATTATAATAATATTATATTTCAATAATTCTTTGATTGTTTTAAAATATTTTTGTATGTTTCTAAATAATTGAAACCATCCAAAATATCCATATTAGTAGTCCCTACCTAGTGAATGGCTATAGCTTTCGACTTCCCATCAAAGGTCCTTTGACTTTTTCTTTACTATGTTATCCAAAGTTTGTAGAAATTATCCAATTTATATTATTTATTTAAATAATTAAAAACTGTTTTACGAATTTTACAATTTTTTTAGTTCAATTATTCATTGGATAAATTTCATTACAGACCCTAGTATGAGCAATTTATTTGTCAGACATAAAAATTAATTTATTTCTTGTTTGATTTTGAATTTTTAGTTCTTTTTAATCTAATTATTCAACTATATATTGAACCCTAACTTATTATTAGATTTTATTTAATATAATTTGGTCTTAATAATTAATGTTACATATTAAAATATTATTTTTCAAAAACTAGCCATTTATTATAGTCGTTAGCTTGACTAAGGATCTCTACATTGCTTTCTATTTAAACTGGTGTCATGATCTACGTCTTCATCTTGTCTTGATGATGAACCACACTGGATGGTTCGAAACGTGTTCGCAAATCTTTTTCCTATGTGATCAGTACCAAAAACATTTTCTTAACATTCAATATGGATCACAGAAGCCTGAATTCGGAAATTGTAAAAACAACTTATATAAATTATATGATTGGTGAATTCAACTGTTGTGCCTTTTTATTATTATCTTTTTATTATAGGGATTGTACTCTTGGATAGGGTGTGGTTTTTCATTGTAGGGGTTGTACTCTCATATTGAGCCACAACACTGCAGTAAATGCTTAGGCGTGCTATGGTGTTGCACTCCATGCCAGCTCTTTTGATGAGTGAGTCTCGTGGTGATCTACATTGTATAGTTCATCATTGTCTCTCTCTAAGACCATTGCAGTGGGTGACTTGTCCCACCTCTAACACCCTTGCAATCAATGACTTCTCCCATGGAAATTTAGTAATATGAATGCATTCAAGCAAGGTGATATTTATCAACTTCAATGGGTTCCTTCTTAGCTTTTCTACTAAATTGGATTTATGGGCTTCGACTAGCCTAACCAGGAGAAATTATGTTTATGAACCAAGCCCGAAACCTATCTGCAGTAGGGAGGGATGCACCATGAGTAGCACAAGTTTTCTCTCTCTGAAGGGGGAACTTAAAGCTATGTTTTTAGGTTGTGGAGTTAAGCCAGTGGGTGGGTGAAAGGAAGCCCCTTCGCAAGCCCTTTTGAAGACCGACCTGGAATGGATTTGAAAAGGGTATCATCAAATACCACTCAAAATATGTCTTTATAGAGTCCCTTAGCAGGCCATTTTACAAAGAGACCTAAAGGGAAACACCAAATAATTACTCAAAATATCTAGCATTCATTTGTAAATGTGATGACAAGTAAGAAGCCAAACCCTAGTCTTGAAACATTTGACATCTTAAACATTTCAGTGTAAATCAATGGAGTATCTTAATAAGAGTCCCAAACAAAATTTCTAACGCGTGCACTTTTTTCTTGAAAATCTTGTCAAATACTCGTAAAAACATTGGCTTACATATAACAAGCCTTTCATAGTTATATATTGTAATTAAATTCATAAGTTGTAGTAGTATGTATATGTAGAGGACTGCATAATATATATAAAATATGATGGCCATTATTCTAAATTTCAATTTCTTTTCCAAAATTTTACAAATTTTTGAACTCCTGTGATTACATTCAGCACAAAATTACTTACCTTTGCCTAGAACTTGAGTCGGTATCCTTATGCTCATATTTTTCTCCTGAGCCTCAGCTTCATCTAGGTAAGGTCCCATGACTGGTCCTAACCTTGATTCTTATTTTCCAAGAGCGATTATAGAACTTAAGTTGCTAGATTCTACCATTACCAATCTTATCTTCCCCTTATTCCTTTCCATATAGATTAGAATCATCGATAGAACAAAGAATAAGGTTTTTCCCTTTTATTCCTTCTTGGGAGCTCCAACTAGACCAAGACCAAGCCCATCTGACACTTCACATATAGGTTTTAAGGACTAGCCCCAACCTTTATTCTAATACATGTATTTCCATGTATTACAAGTTTTAATTGATTGGTTTTCCCTTGGAGTATTGATTGGTATTCCCTTGGAGTATTATTGCAAATAGATAAAGATACATGTGATGAGTTGACCAGGTTACAGGGAGGACGAAAAAGCATAAAGAGCACTAGAGATAGAGGCAACAAAGGTGAAAACAAACAAGTCACTCACTCAAACCTCACTCAACCCTCTCATGGGGAGTGGTCAGGTCTCCTCACCAAGGGGCACTCAATCGACCCTACCTAGAGAGCACTCTAGGCCTCTCAGACCATTCTCCCTTTATAGAGAATGTCCATCCATGTTGGTTTCAATCAATACGCCCTGTCAATGAGGGGTGATCTACACAAGCCCCAACTTATCTATGAAGTACATGAACTTCTCCCAAGGCAATGAATTCATCAAAATATCAGGTATCTACTCATCAGTGAGGGTGTACTCAAGCCTTATCACTCTCCTCTGCACCATGTCATGGATGTAGTGGTACTTGATCTCGATATGCTTCGACTTGTCATGGAACATGGGATTCTCTCAAATATTTACACAACTTTTATTATCACAGTGTATCACCAATGGTTCCAACTCTTGGTCGAACAATCCTGTAAAAAACTTATGAAACCATACTACTTCAATATAAGCCTCTTTAGCTGCAATGTACACTGCTTCTGCTGTGTTGAGTGTGACCAGTCTTTTCTTCCTTTGCATCCAACATATAATGGAAAAGCCCAAACATAAGCATATTCCCAAGGTGTTTTTCCTATCCTCAGCACTTCCAACCCAATCTTCATTTGTATATCCCATAAGTTGTACATCCTTGTTTGCAACATATCTCAAGCCATAATTCATTTTACCATGAAGATATCTCATAATGTGTTTTGTTGCAATCCAATGTCCATGCCTTGATTCAACCTGGAACTGACTCAAGGTGTTCACAGCAAAGTAGATGTTTGGTTAGGTGTTAACCAATTACATCAATGAACCAATCAACCATCGGTACATAGATGGATCTACCAAATTATATTCGGAGCCTCTTAAATTCAACTTTGTCACCATGGGAGTAGCCATGGATTTACAATCCATTATTCCAAACTTCTGAAGGATCCCAATCACATACTTTCCTTTTCTTCAAGCTCCTGAAACAAGTAAACAACAACAACACACAAACATAATAATAGACAAATTGCAATTCAACCTACTTAATGAGTCAAGAAGCATCAAGACACGAATATGTAATATTACAAAACATGTAGGAAATCAATCGATAGTTGCATATATTAATATGAAAGAGAGATTACAACCATTCGTCTTAACGTCGCAGTCTTCCTCTGACAAGACCAGGTTCCCACACACTTATGCTAGCATTCCATGATGGCTTCAAACAAAAATAGTTTAAAGGCTCTTCCCTTTAGACTTCATTCCAAACCGAACACACTTCTCCCTCACAGAACTAGATGGCTACAACTAGTAATAGCTTGCTTGTCTAATCAAAATAGCATACTCACACTCAGCCAACACTCTAACTAGCTTGTGCTTGCAAAGAAGGGAGGTTTATATAGGAAATATGGATGGGAGATGGATCCTCTTCTCATGGGAGAAGGACTTATCCCTTGAGGTAGTTCCATCATTATAAGGGAAAGGAGCCCAAACTATCATCCTCGACCCCATCCAGCCAAACCGTTTACCAAACTTCTGTTACGAAGCTTCTAGAGTTGGAAGCCTCGGCTCTAATTTAAAAAACTTTCCATAACAGGATTGGCACGACTAAAACAAAGCTCAGTCGTGCTGATCGGCGTGGGGAATAGTGCTAATCTATGCACATCGGTGTGGGGGAGATAAAGGTCATTAGCGTCGGTCTTGTAAATTGAGCAAAACAGAAGTTTCAGGAGAAATGGTGCAAAAGGGAAATGATCTGCTCATGAAGAGGGACATAATGGGAGTTTCTCCATGAAGGCAAAGCATGCGGAGTTCACTGTAGAGGTCCTCCAGGATCAAGGAATGGGAAGTACAGGGATAGTGACAAAATTCTGTGTAACACCACACACATCAGAGTGTATCAAATCCAAGAATTCTTTGTATTTTTTTTCACTACTTGGAAATGGTTTCTTAATGTTCTTACTAAGAGCACAACCTTTACAGACACCTTCATGATCTATATGAAGTTCAAGTATGCCTGAAACTATTTGACTCAATTCAGGTAAGATCTATAATGAATATGTCCATACCTTCTATTCCATAGCTCACTTGGATGGATTTCATCATGAACTAGGGCTTGATTCAGTTGATTCACAAGCCTATACAATCTTCCTTCATGAATATCAATAATCCTAGCATCATCTATTCTAGAGTCCTTAGAGCATACCAATACTTTTCCATCCACAAAAGCTACTCTATCTCCTTTATCTTCTAAATATGAAATAGAGACAATATTATTTTTCAAACCTGGTATATATAGGACATTGTTGAGATGCATATTATTACTAGATTCCAACTCTATGGATGTCTTTCCAACTCCTTTGACTGCATAGTTGTGATTGCCTCCAAGCTCCGCCCTTTGGAACATCCTCTTTTCTATTACGCTAGAAATATTTCCAAGCTCTCTGGTCATATCCCTTGATGCTCTACTAACTAGCAGCCACATATCATCATCATCTGCAATAAAACCTATTGGAGAAGAAAAGCAAAAGAAATTGTTGTCACGTTTAGGCTTCTTTGGGTGTTAGCATGTTGTTTTAGCTCTCTTTTTGTTGTTATCCAATTTAGAACAATCCTGCTTGAAATGACCATATTTATGACAACCATAGCGTTGAATTCTTGGCATATCCTTCTTTCGTGATCCTTTGCCTTGAGAGACACCCTTCTTCTTTCCTCTATTTTTTTTAAGCGAGTTGCAAATGCTTGAGTATATTCTTCCTTCCTATCCCTTGATATGTTCCTTGATTCTTCTCAAACACAAAAGGTCCATATTTCATCAAACGTAGGAGCTTCTTTCTAGCTGCTTATACTTGCTGCAAATGCATCCCATGGTCTAGGTAGACCATTGAGTATTGTAGTCACAAGTTCACTTTCAAATATCGTTTCTCCAATTTTTGAAAGTCGATCTCTTATTTGTAAAATCCTTAGGAGGTATGAATCCATGGTGTCATCATTAGTCATCCTTACATCTCGAAGCTCATTCTTTAAACTCATGGCTTGGCCAACATTCTTGATAACAAATAGATTAGTTAGGGCTTCATACATCTTCTTGGAAGTATCAAGCTTTATAATGTAGAGAATTAGGTGACCTCTCTTAGAATCTACAATAAGACTCATGGAAGTGATGTCATCTTCCTTGAGCTTCTTTGATCCTGTAGCATCTGTTAGTTCTACAGCTTTTCTTGTTATAATATCCAAGGCTTTGTTCCTTGCAAGAATAAGATCAATCCTAAGCTTCCAAGCTCTAATGTTGGATGCTCCTTCCAACTTGTTCTCAGATTTCATAAAGGAGGCCAAGGATGTGAATCAACACGAAGGACATCAAAAATAGAATCTCAAAATAGGACTTCTTCAAAGGTGATCTCAATGTTCCTTCCTTTACCAAATATCTGATACCATGTTGATTTTCTAAGTGTAATATAGACTAGCACAGTATTTCTGAAAAACTGATATTTACTTTTGATGTAGATCTTTTATTTTTATTCCAATATATCATTCAGTAATTATACTTTATAAATTCAACCATAAAGAATAGTGGAACAGTAGAGATCACAATTCACAAATAAGAGACAAGATTTACCCTAGGAAAATCAACCAAGGGGAAAAACCCAAAAACCTTTTCAATAAAGAAATTTGTTTGTTCAACAAGAGACACACCTAGACCTATGGTCAAACCCAATCTTCCCCTCGAAGGTAAGCCTCCCAACTTGATTCATGTTAAATTAGAATCTCAATGACAAATTCCAACCATTGGACTAAACTCCTCTTTCTGAAAGGACCAAAATTGACTTTTGAAGCACTCAATTGGGACAAGGAAAAGTGTATTTTTGAAGTGAAGCCCACAATGTCAAAATTGTCAACGTCGGCCCAAGGACGAACTAGCACTCCTCCAATGCCTATAAATTAAGGACACCTCAAGCTCATTTGAACATCACATCACACACGCTTCTTCTCTCTCTTGGTTTGTTTGGTTCACACACGTCTGAGGCAACCGAATTCTCTTCACAAGTGCAACGTTCTCTTATGAATCTTTGACTTTCTGCATTGAATTTTTCAGCGAGATGGTTTGACCATAGTTTGAAAAATTTTGGCTTGCTTTGAGTGGGAAAATTTTTATTTTCAAAGGCTGAGTAGACTAGCACATAGACAAAGAAAATATGGGCAGTTTGACCAAGCATTGGCAACAAACTTTGACCACAGGAAATCATAGACTTTGACTACAAACTTTATCTCTCTTTTGACTGAGTTTGACTATACTTTTGTTTACTATTTTGGATTGACTTTGACCAAAAATTAAATCTGAGTTTGTGGGATACTGATCGAGCTGCTAAAAGATTGTTTTGACCTTTGATTGATGACTGGTTAGGGCACATTGTTGCAGTAGATTGTTGTTGACTTGAACAAATTTGCACCAGAGTTGGCTCTCTCTATCTCTTGTATCTATTTTGGATAAATTGATTGGCATATTTATTTGATTGGATATTGGATATTGATTTTGGATATTGGCTAGTCAAAGCTTGACTTTGACTCTTAGATGATGTACTCTCTTTGCTAAACATTTGAAGACAATCTAATAAAATAATAATTGCAAAGGGTTTTCCCCCTTATGGCGTTTTTCCCTGGTCATTGACCAAATATTGTGTTTCTTGTCTCTTGGGTACCTTTCATTATGCACATTGTTAATTTTTCTATCTATTATTTCTCTTTAATGGTTAATTGAAGAAGAGAAAAGTGTACTTTTGATGCTATTGGAAATTGTTGAAGTGATAGTTGCAGCATAGAACAATTCTTGATGAAAAAATAACATGGAAATGGGGTTGAGGTGAAGACAAGCCCAAGAGACATAGAGCAAGAGTGTCCATCTTCTAGCAATTGATTTTTGGTCTGGTAAAAAATTTCTACTTCATATTTCAAGGATAATGAAAAGCTAGTTGATGCATCTACCTATGCAGCTTGGAAGACCAGGATCAATATTACCTTAAATGAGTATGATGTCTTTGTTGAAGAACCAATGGAAATTTGGTGTAGTGTGATTCTTCTTGACTTGATAACAATTTGTGGAGTCTTTTTAATTTTTCTTGTTAGCTTCATCTTCTTCTTAATATTATTAATGCATGTGTGTGTACTTCATCAAACTGCTACAAAAAACATAAGAACAAGAACACAAGATGTTGGCTCTCTTCCAGGGCCAAAACCTCTCTTCTCTTGAGAGGAAAACCCTTCGGTAAAATTCTCTTATTGAATATTCTTATTGATCAATGCAAAACCCTAGAACCTTGACTAGAATGTCCTCCAAGCACAAGTCAAGTCTTTTCTCCTTTCTGCATTTTGTTCCCCGGCACTTCCTTCTTCCAGCACTTCATTCCCTAGAACTTTGTCCTCCTTCTTCCAGCACTTTGTTCTTCTTTCAACTATTGGTAAACCTTGTTGTACTTTCTCTAGAAGATACACTTATCCTTGAACCTTGATGAGACCCTTTCACATGATATGATGTCTTCGTTTTCTTCACCAACCAACGAACTTGTATGACTATAATGGGAGGGTTGTTGTGACAGTAGAGATAGCCTCCTTATCCTCTCACGTGTGACTGTAATAGGCTTTAGAATATCCCTATTACCTTCACTTTTATTCCTTGTTACTTCGCTTGAGTGGGAGGCCCTTTAGGCCTATGTCTCTAGCCCAAATGATGAGATATGTTTGGTTGTGAGTCTCTTTTGTTATGACCGTAAGCAGCCTTCCTTTTCCTTGCATGTGTGACTGTATTTTCCCTAGAAACCAGCCTCCAACCTTCACTTATACTCCCCCTTACTTTTTTGCACTAGAGGCTCCTTGTCTTCGTCCTTTTTCGTTCTTTTATTGGCTCCTTGACTTCGCTGATTTTAGAGATGATTGCGTTGTCTTTTGAGGGAGTGCAGAGCCTCTATATATAGAGGTATGTCCCTCCTTTAGGCTGACTAGCTATTTGTAGGCCAACTTGATGTCTTTGCTTCGGATATATTATTTGATGGTGCCTTTGCTTTGGAGGAAACTTGACTTTGCTTGGAGGGACATTCTTTGACTATTATACAAACATAAACATGGTGCAACATGCTCTTAAGGTCTTCAACATTTAATTTTGAATATTTGAATCACCTATAGCACTTTAACATGTGTTAGACCTATTCCAATGAGAAAGAAACTCATTGAAATATATAAAAATGATATTTCTTTTCTTGAATAAATACAAATATCAAAAGTACATTTATGACGGTCGAACCCAATTACATTTCCTTCAACACTCCCTCTTAACTAGGGAGGTATTCATACAACATTACAAGTTGTTTGGCTATATTTCAATCTTGAAGAATTCCCATAAGGGAAACGGGATTGGAAATCCATTTGTTATAACATCATAGTAACCAACATTGTTTCCATGACAAGGCCTTGACTGACAGCTCTATCTCTCAATAGATCAAAGCACAATGTTGGTGAGACCAATAACTTATAGACACCTTAGTCATTGTCTCTCAAGGTACATACCCACCCGGGTGTTCACTGAGTATGACCTTCTGGGACTATTCTTATCTTGGGTTCCTGGCCCTCAAAGAATATCAGCCCTCTTGCCTACTCTTGTCTTGGATGCCCTACATCCTCAAAGAGTATCAGATTCCAGATGGTTACCCAATCCTGCCATTCTTTCTTCCCAAGTGAAGACAAGAATGTTGTGTCTATCTAGACTCCCTCTCAATTGAGGAAGACATGCCCAAGTATCCTCTAACAAGGCACTTGTCCAAGTTCCTTTGTAATTGGGAGCTTGTTATAACTCTCTCTTACCTAGGGACTTGTCCATTCATCAGCAACTTCTTCTTCGTGGATCCTTCAGTTGCTTGATCTCCTTCCTTCCTTTGATGTCATGAAGTATTTGTTCGAAATTCTTCTTGGTAGGGCACCATCCATTGATCACTTTCCTTCCTGGTTTTTCATGTCATTGCGTCCTTCGTGGAAATTGTATTTCTTGTCATATATCAGGTTCTCTTGTCATTTGGGTACTCCTTAATCATTTATCTATGCTTCGGAATACACTTCTCATGGATGCTTCGTTGTACTTGCTTGTTTACATGCTTTGATCTAGTAGCCCTTCATGACTTCATCCTAATATTTCCTCAACATTAAATGGTGCTTTTGATGGATGACTTCTTCATCGTGACATATTCATAGAGTAGAATCAGTTATCTACACCTTTCATATCTCCAAGGCCTTCACAGGTGTCAAGGGTCCTTTGATATTTTTCTTCCTTTGTCAGAGTTGTCATGCCTTCTTTCGGGAAATGTCTCCAAACTATCTTGTCAAATAGTGATTCTTGGTGATCATGGTGTTCTTCACATGCTTGATATCTTCCTTCACTTGCTTCTTCTTGGATAGATAGGTCAACCACCTTATGCTCCGTGTGGGAGCACTTCTTCATTGCTTGCTTCTAGTGCTAGTCAGCATTTCTTCTTTACTTGATTCTTAGCCAGCAACCTTATACTCCTTATGTGAGTATTACTTTTTGTTGAACTTCATTGCATTGTAGTACATGCCTTCGAGCATGTCATTGGTGAAAGATATTCTTTCCTACTTGATCATATCATAGAACTATTCCCATGACTCAATAATAAACATATGATAACATGACTAAACTTTGATGCATACATACCTCATCTTGATTCTCCTTTGATCATCTTAGCTTCATTTGGTTGTCCTTGGTGTGGCCCTTCTTGCTTCATCTTAGCTTGCTTTCATATCATCCTTTTCTTGAATCCCATGAATGGGGTTCCCAATGAGACATCTGTTTTTGTTTATGAATCTTCTTTTGAAGATTCCATCGTAGGATCTTGAAGACCCTTATCCTGAAAATGTTTCTTTCTTTTTGATGATGGAGGTCTTCTAAGATTATTATTCATGATCAATTTTATTTCATTGTGGATGAGGTCCTATACTAGGTATGCTCCTTCTACATGAATATATTGAGCTATATCTACCATTCTCCTATATTCTAGAAGATACTTCTAACCATGCATTTTTTCTATTTATAAATGCTCCTTCTACATGAGTATTTTTAACTCTATGTACATCATGCTTCTAGATTCTAGAATATGTTTCTATCCATGCAATTTTATTCTATTCCTACATGCTCCTATACTACTCAAAACTTTGAAAGAAGACTTTAAGTAAAGAAGTAGACTTAGTCATAGTAGATATTTGGAGGATCTTCCTTCTTTTTCTTCTTGTCTTCTTCTTTAATTTCTTGAGTCACATGAGCTTCTTCCCTTTTTCTTTGGTTTTTTTTGTCCTTCTTTAGTTTATGACAATTCCTTGTGTAGTGTCCATATTATTGGCATCCAAAGCATTGGATTTTGGACATATATTATTTTTTTTTCTTCGTGGACCAAATTTTCCCATTCTCTTGGCCATGGTAGCAAATGCTTGCTCCTTTGATCTCACGTCCTATTTTTCTTTGAGTCTTGTTTCCTCGATCTTGCATAGAGACCACATTTCACTTAGTGGGGTGGCTTCCTTCTTGGAATATATGCTTGATGTGAAGTTGCCCCAATCCTCAGATAGAGCATTGAGTACTACAGTTGTCATTTCTCTGTCAGACATGACTTCCCCTAGCTCTTGAAGTTGATCCCTCATCTCAAATATCTTCATGAAGTAGGGATTTATTCCTTCCTTTGATATCCTCATCTTGTACGATTCATTTTGTAGAGATATCACTTCTCCATCTGTGGTTACTGAGAATAGATCTACTAGTTTATCATATATTTCTTTTGATGTTTCAAGTTTGGAGACATTAGGAATGAGAGAGTTTTTTATGGATTTTATTAGAATCCTTTGAGATCTTGTCTCATCCTTATTATACTTGGTTAAGGCTCGATTTTGTTCCTTAGCGGGAATAGTATCATTCCCTTTGATGTGTTCTAGGAGTTCATTCTCCTTGAGAAGTAAATCAGTCCTCTTCTTCCATGCAAGAAAGTTATTGGTACCTACCAATTTGTTGTTTTCCTTGCAAAAAGACATTGATGTATATTCAGAAGGGGGCATAAACTTACTTGATATATTTTGAGATCTAGTGGACTTGCTTTCTTTTTGAAGACTTGATGGCTTTCCTTCCTTAGATTTTGATGTTCTTCAAGTTGCTTTCTCTAAGAGGACTTGACTTGATGATGAGATTTGTTTGATGACTTGTAGTTTGATGCAGGTCCTTCTTTGATTTTCTCTTCTTGTAGATGCCTTTATGTAAGGCTCTTCTTCTTTATTTGTAGTTTTCCTTGATGAATGATAGATGGTAGAACTTCTTGGTTAGATGCTTCAAATTTTGTAGATGTCCTTCCTTGATGAGTGTTCTTCAGATGCCCTTTCCTTTATGTGTCACCTTAGCTCCGATACCATGTTGAAGAATCAAGGGAAATTTGGTATACTGTGATTTTTATTGAACTAATAACAATTTGTGGAGTCTTTTTACTTTTTCTTGTTAGCTTAATCTTCTTCTTATTATTAATGCATGTGTGTGTACTTCATCAAACTGCTACGAAAAACATAAGAACAAGAACACAAGATGTTGGCTCTATGTTAGGGCCAAAACCTCTATTTTGTTGAAAGGAAAACCCTTAGGTAAATTTCTCTCATTGAAGCTTATTATAGATCAATTCCAAACCCTAGACCCTTGACTAGAATGTCCTCCAAGCACAAGTCAAGTCTTTTCTCATTTCTGCACTTTGTTCTCCAACACTTCCTTCTTCCGACACTTCATTCCCTGGCACTTCACCCCCTAGCACTTCGTCCTCCTTCTTCCAGCACTTTGTTCTTCTTTCAATTGTTCGTAAAACTTGTTGTACTTTCTCTAGAAGATACACATATCCTTGATATTTGATGAGACCCTTTCACATGAGATGATGTCTTCATTTTCTTCACCAACCAATGAACTTGTATGACTGTAATGGGAGGGTTTTTATGACAGCAGAGACAGCTTCCTTCCCCTTACACGTGTGACTGTAATAGGCTTTATCACAGCCCTATTACCTTCAATTTTCTTCCTTTCTACTTTGCTTGAGTGGGAGGCACTTTAGGCCTATGTCTCTAGCCCAAATGATGAGATATGTTTGGTTGAGTCTCTGTTGTTATGATTGTAGGAAGCCTTCCTTTTCCTTGCATGTGTAACTATATTTTCCCTAGAAACCAGCCTCCAACCTTCGCTTATAATTCCCCTTACTTCGCTGCACTAGAGGCTCCTTATCTTCGTCCTTTTTCGTTCTTTTCTTGGCTCCTTGACTTCGATGATTTCAGAGATGATTGTGTTGTCTTCTAAGGGAGTGGAGAGCCGATATATATAGAGGTATGTCCCTCCTTTAGACCGACTAGAAGGTAAACTAGTTGTTTGTAGGCTATCTTGGTGTCTTTGCTTCGAATAGCTTCTTTGATGGTGCCTTTGTTCTTGAAATTTATAAGTTTACCCATTAGAAATTTTATTTGTATTATCTAGTTTATTTCTCCTACTTGTTAATTACGAACAAGTTATTTAAACATATAAATATTGAAATAAACACAATAAAGTCTCAACCATATACAGATCAACAGCTGAAAGAAATAGCAAACACACAAGTGACATCGTTATTTTTGGACAACTCATCCTCGAAAAGACCCAATTTGGGAAAACCGGTGTAGAAATTCTGAGGGTTATTTTCTTATGCAATCTATCTGAGTACAATTGGGTACCAAACTGGCTCACCCGACAGAGAAAATAATCCAGCAGTAATACATCTCTATTCGGAAGTAGATATTTAGAAAATCTTCCCCACAAAACCCTCTCCAGCACAACTGAAGCACTGTGTCGGCCCTCCTAACCTCTGTGTTAGCCTGAAAACCCCCTATGTCAGCTCTCTAAAGCTTTGCGCAACCTCCATGGCTCTTTGTGTCACTCCAGTAGCCTCTGCGTGGATGACGTAGGCCCTCCTGGCCTTTGCAATGTCTCTGCTAGCCTCTGCATGGCTCCCTCTAGCTTCTACGTCTGCCTCTCTACCTCTGTGTTGGTCTTATGGCACTATCTCTGCCTCTATGTCTCGTACTCAATTCCCCTCACTGCAAACTGATCACTGATTCAACTTTTCTCAGCAAACCCCGCTCTAGAAAATCAAATGACTGATCACTCTGGTGTGTTCTCCAACTGACCCTCAAGCCTCCTCTTATACTTTTCCTGTTGGTCCTTCAACAGCCGAGATTGCATCTCTAATCAACGGCTAAGATTAGATTTGGCTTGATGCATGTCATTTAGAACCCTCTAACCCACTTTTATATTGATACCCATTAATATTTTATTTTTCCTAAGTTTAGACTTAGGAACTCCATTAAAAAATATTAATTATTTTAGTATCTCCTTAACTGGGTAGAATCTGCCCAAACCATTTCTAGGTCTTGGAGATCTCATGTGCTTTAGCCTCTCCACCAATTTTCATGGCTAGATCAAATCCGATGCTACTCCAAATCAACACTCCCTATTAGTGAGGATTGTGCTCTAGTAATACTCCAACTAAGCATCACTCTAATTATACGGCATCGGTACCTATGCTGATGCTAGGCCTCCCCACCCAAAATCCTCTACACTATTGCATCTTGTACCGCTTCCCATAGCTCTGCCACTTCCACTGCTTCATCCGTACGGCAGCTCCCTATGCATCTGTGTTTTTGCTGTTCCTTTCTCCCAACACTGCATCTGCACTACAACCCCCTCTGATCATGTTGCATCGTGCTACTGCTACTTCACTGCAACTCAGTTACTGAGAATTAAGTAACTGATCCACCAAACTACTGACATCCCGGTCAGGCTAGAAACACTCCCGATGTTGAAGCTCTCTCTTCCGCTATCTCGTGCTCCCTCTACTACCTCTGCTTTGTTGCAACAACTCCTTGTCTGTCACACCACTATAAACCTCTTTGTGCCATCCTACAATGTTGCAACCTCCTTTGTGCCTCTCGCACTATCGTAACCCTCTCTGCGCTTCCCGGGACTACTGCACTGTAGCACTCTTTTCCGCTTCGTCCGCATTCATTTCTACCAACATCCGCCAGTCCTGCTACTTCTCACTTCGGGGCTCCCGTAGCTAGGTATAATCCAAGAATTTGGGTACCTCAAGGATCCTGCCCCTCATCGCCTGTACTATTCCTGACTACAGCTTGATGTCTCTCCACCTCTTCTCTAGAGGTACATTAGCACTCATGGAACAATCATCATCAACGGCCATCTCCACTCCTCTCTTTGACTCCCTTTGAGTCTCTGCTTCCCTCCTGGAAGTTCTCTCTTCAAATCCCTCTGAGTCACTACTTCCCTCCTGGAATTTCTCTGCTAGACTCCCTCTGAGTCTCGATTTCCCTCCTAGAAACCCTCTTTCCAACAATTGAGTCGCACCTCTCTGATCTCCTATGCACCTGCAACACTTATCTAGATTTCTTGGCTACAAATCCGCCTAGGTAGTGACTCCCTCTACCTTGGTTTTTCCCTATTAGGTATTGTTCTGTCACGGTAGCAATAGCACCCCGCCAACTTCACTCCCCGCAATTTGCCCACAGCGTCCTATGCCCTAGCAACTTAAGGACTAAACCTCTAAGCTCTGCACAATCCCGGCATTGGCTGAAATGATCCCCTAGCCAACTGTGTCAACCCTCTTGGTCTCTGTGTGAACCTTTTCTCCCTCCTTAGCCTTTGCATTGGCCTCTCTCTGGCCCAGACTGATGACGCAGTCCCTCTGCATCAACCCTTGTTTGTTGCTTTCTGCTAGGAACAGCTTATGTCACTCAGAACAATTATTTCTTCTACAAATTCTCTGATTCAGTTGCTGCCTTCGGCTCTCCTATGATCTGCAACCTCGCTCTGATACCATGTTGAAATTTCTAAGTATTACCCATTAGAAATTTTATATGTATTCTCTGGTTTATTTCTCTGACTTTTTAATTACGAACAAGTTATTTAAACATATAAATATCGAAATAAATACAACACAGTCTCAACCATCTACATATCAACAGCTGAAAGAAATAGAAAACACACAAGTGACACCGTTATTTTTGGACGACTCGTCCCCGGAAAAACCCAGCTTGGGAAAACCGATGTAGCAATTCTAAGGGTTATTTTATTATGCAATCTATCTGAGTACAACTGGGTGCCAAACCGGCTCACTCGACAGAGAAAATAATCCGACAGTAATACCTTTATATTCGGAAGCAGATATTAAGAAAATATGCCCCACGAAACCCTCTCCGGCACAACTGAAGCACTGTGTCAGCCCTCCTGGCCTCTACGTTAGCATGAAAACCCCCGGCGTCAGCTCTCTGAGGCTCTTCGCAGCCTCTCTATCTCTCTGCGTCACTCCAGCAGCCTTTGCATGGATGACGCAAGCCCTCCTGGCCTTTGCGTTGTCTCTGCTAGCCTCTGTGTGGCACCCTCTGGCTTCTACATCTGCCTCTTTGCCTTTGTACTGGTCTTCCAGCACTATCTCTACCTTTGTATCTCGTACTCACTGCCCCTCGCTACAAACTGATCAATGATTCGACTTTTCTTAGCAAACCCCGATCTAGAAAATTGAATGACTGATCACTCTGGTGTGTTCTCCAACTGACCCTCAAGCCTCCTCTTATGCTTTTCCTGTTGGTCCTTCAACAGCCGAGATTACATCTCTAATCAACGGTCAATATCAGGTTTGGCTTGATACATGTCATTTAGAACCTTCTAACCCAGTTTTATATTAATACCCATTAATATTTTATTTTTCCTAAGTTTATACTTAGGAACTCCATTAAAAATATTAATTATTTTAATATCTCCTTAACTGGTTAAAATTTGCCCAACCCATTTCTGGGTCTTGGAGATCTCATGTGATTTAGCCTCTCCACCAATTTTCATGGCTAGAGCAATCCGATGCTAGCCAAAATCAACATTTTCTTTGGAGGAGACTTGACTTTGCTTGGAGGGACATTCTTTGACTCTTATACAAACATATACATGGTGCAACATGATCTTAAGGTCTTCAACATTTTATTTTGACTATTTGACTCACCTATAGCACTTTAACATGTGTTAGACCTATTTCAATGAACAAGAAACTCATTGACATATATTATAAAAATAATATTTCTTTTCTTGAATAAATACAAATATCAAAAGTACATTTATGAAGACTGAACCTAGTTACATTTCCTTCAACAGTCTTGGAATATGTGGAAGGAAAGATTTTATTGCCACCAGAAAATGCTCCCCAAGCTGCCAAATCCAAGTATACAAAAGGTGAGATTAAAGCTAATAAGATCATTATTGATTCTTTAAAATATCATCTACTTGTTTATATTTCATCTTTTAAGACTTATAAATAAATGTATGATAAGATTGTTGGCATGTATGAAGTGACCAAATTGAACCACATTATGGATTTGAAAAATTAACTCAAGGAATATAAGATGCACAAGGGAGAGACTGTGCAATCATTCTTGATAAGAGTCACTGAAATTAGGGATCAACTCTGCACTGCTCAAGAAATTGTACCTAATAGGGAATTAGTGGTGATTGCCTTAGTGGTCTTCATTCATCATGGGACATATTCATTACTTCTATCAACAATAGGGAAATGATCCCTTCTCTTGATGAGCTACTTGCTCTATGTAATCAAGCAGAAAGAATGATGATACCAAGGGGAGAATTCAAGGGCCAAATGAAGGAGAACTCACTACCTTCGTTCGTCAATGGAAGAAGAAGAACAAGAAGAAATGAAAGCGAAATCCATCTAATGCAAGAAGACATCCTCAAGCCAACTGAATCTCCAAGGACCCAAGAAGAGAAGATGCAGATGTTGAATGCTACAATTGTCATCGAAAAATTCACTATGCTCAAGATTTCCCTGAGAAGAGAGATGCTCCAAGAAGAAACACCTCAAGGTCCTACAAAAATAATCGTGGCTACAACAATAGGTCGTATGATAGAAGAGATGGAAGAAAGAATGATACAAGAATAAGAGACTCTCCCTATGATCATGATGAAGGCTATCGTCCACAAAAGAGGTCAAGAAATTCCAGGTGTGAAAGTATTGTTTCTAATCAATATAAAGATATCCTTATTTATGCTCTTTCTAGTTCCACTCCTATGGATGCTTGGAATAGTTGGTTCGTTGATAGTGGGGACTCTCATCATTTCTCGGGTATAAGGAAGTTCTCTCAAATTTGGTAGAGAGGGAGTCAAGTTTGAGGATTATACTTGGAGATAACTCCACTCATCCCGTTAAAGGATTTAGGTCTGTTAAATTTCACTTGGACTCTAGGGAATATGTTTTGCTTCATGATGTGATGTATGTGTCGGGATTGAAGAAGAATTTGGTATTTATGCCTGCTTTGGAAGACAAAGGAATGAGGGTCGCTTTCATTAAAGGAAAAGTACTTACTTGCCCTGTTGGTTCCTATATGAGAGATTCTTTCACATTGGGATCTAGATTCGAAGGACTATATAGAGTAATTGGAAGACCTCTAGCAATGGTCCATGATACAAATCATCCAAGTGAGTTGTGGCACCAAAGGCTGGCCCATCTTCACTATGAAGCACTTTCAAAATTGAAGAAGTTAGTCTCTGGGATGCCTGATGTTCAAGCTCAACATGATGGAGTATGTCTGGGGTGTGCTAGTGGAAATAAGACAACGGGACCATTCCCCTCTAGCAAGAACAAGACAAAAGACATCCTCCATCTCATTCATTCTGATATATGTGGTATAATGTCTATACATTCACTTGGTTGTCATATCTACTACGTTACCTTCATCGATGATTTCTCAAGAAAGACATGAATATATTACTTGAAGCACAATGATGAGGCCTTTGATATGTTCAAGGAGTTCAAGGCTTTGGTTGAAAAAAAAATAGCAAAGAAAATTAAGAACTTCGGGTGTGACAAAAGTGGGGAATACATCTCAAATGAATTCATAGACTTT
Organism: Pinus taeda; assembly: GCA_000404065.3. Classification (NCBI taxonomy): domain Eukaryota; kingdom Viridiplantae; phylum Streptophyta; class Pinopsida; order Pinales; family Pinaceae; genus Pinus; species Pinus taeda. Next base: position 140,584 of record APFE031082840.1, on the reverse strand, counting down.
TGTAGGAAGGAAGGTATCAAGAAGGAGACTATGGTTCTCTATAATACCAAAAAAAATGGAGTAGCTGAGAGAAAGAATAGGTTTATTATAGAAGTTGCCTAAGCTATGCCCCATGATCAAAAGTTGTCAAAGTTCCTTTGGGGTGAAGCAACAAATTTAACGGTATATGTTCAAAACGAGGTACCTTGTGGTAACTTACTTTGTATTTTACATTTATTTGTTGAGAAAAAAAAAAAGAAAAATAAATATAAATTATTATATATATATATAGAAAATAGGAAAAAATAAAAAGGGATATAAAAAACATATATATATAGAAAAATAACAAAAGAGAAAAAAGGAAAAAAGGAATAAATCTCGATAACTATTGGAAAAGGTGTGCTAATTTAAATGTTGCCCATAATTGTTAATTAGTTGATTAATTTGTTTAAACATAATTAAACGACTAATTATAATCTCTTGGTAAATTCGATTTGACACTTTGTCATTTTCTGTAATAATAGCTCTAATCTCAACAATCGAGATGCTCCCCACCCAGATCAACGGTTGGGGAAGCACTTCTGAACACCCCCCCCCGCGCCTCCGACGTTTAAACCAAGGGGGGTGGAGGGGGCTCTGAAAAGTTGATTCAAATAAAACCGTCGATGCAACGAGTCCTCCCCTCAAGCATTTCAAACCCCCCTCTCCCACCCCCCCTCCGTAAAGCACTTACCATCCACCCCCCACCCCAAAAACCACCAGTTGATTGTTTCTGCTCCCGCAAAAAGGATAAATTCACTCTACCTTCGTCATTTGTCCACCTTCCATTCGTGAAACAATTAATTGTTATCTATACGTTCAATCTCCTCGACCATTTCCTTCCCGTAATAAATGTCCTGCTCTTGTTAATGGATATCCTTGCAAATGGTTAAACCTCCCATTCCATAAATAAAATGCATATTTTTACTTATGTTTCTTTTACGCATTCCATTTACAAGTTGCATGACCAGGTCCAGTACAACCAGACCAGCATCGAAATCACATCTTTCATCACTGCAGAAATCCGCTAATCACCTAGTAAATGTCACTCCTTACTTAATTATATCTTCAGCATGTCTTCCAAAGGAAAATCTAAAATGGTAGAGGAAAATCCAATGATGCCCCATGTCATAGACTTAGATAGATTACCCCTAGTCGACTAGGAATATAAAATCTCTAATACCAAATGTGAGTTCAACCTATATGAACTCCACAACTGGGCCAAATAGAAATTTCTTGATGCCAACAATGAATTGAGCATGTGGGACTCCTTCCTGCCTCAATCCATCTTTCCCCGGACCCATTTATTTCCATAATTTGTAGCCTAGTGTCATTTCAGATACATTCCAAGCCAAAGAGCTATTATTTCTCAAAATAATGATGCTTTTTTATATTATCCCCTAAGTCTATATGTCAAATGCTTCAAGTGAAATCTTCAGCCCCTCTACACCCTTTTTCTGTAGATTCCCTCATGGAAATCTAAAAAAAAAACTCATCTTCCCTCAAAGAGCTAAGATCTTTGAGATATTCCTTCCTGAAAATGCAGAATTACCGAAAACAAATCCTCCATACCCCTCTTCAATGTTCCCATAAATGACTAGACATGTTGTCTCAGTAGTTTTTTGTATATTAGGTTATCCAACTGATTAGTGGGTTGATGAAATTATTCTAAGATTCCTGTCAATGTTTTCATCAGGTGAAAAACCCTTAATGATCTTCCATTACAGTGAATTTGTGTCAGAAGCAACACATGATCAGTTCTTGAAGTTTTCAACAGAAGGATCTTTTAAATATCAATCAGTTCTTGTATACTTGTTCTTGTTTCATCAAGCAGATAAATTTCAGTTTCAATTACAGAAATTAGATGAGCAGGGTAATCCTCAATCTGTAATTCATTGGACTTCCTTCATAAGGAAGAATACTAATGAATTTTCCTTCAATGATTACACTAGTCAATTTTTATATATGGCTTCATGCTTGCTCAATAGTGATGTTGTTCCTAGGGTTTCCCCTGAAATCAAGAGAATTATCCACGTCAGCGAGTAAACAAAGACTAGAGATTGGTATTTGTATGAGATCAGAGTATATGGATGTGAGCTTCCTCCATATAAACTACCTAAGTTTGTTCCAATTAGGATTTTTTCATTAGAGTATATAAGGCAGATGATGAACATGGATGCGTTGCTCTTTGTGCCAGCTAAGAAGAAATCTCAATTTAAATTAAAGGCTCATATTGGACCCTTTATTTGTAATACCATAGTAGCAGCAAAGGAAGCAGAGCTTCGTCTTAAACAAATGAAAAGCATATTAATTTTTACCTAGTCTTATGATCCCTTGGGGATTGCTTCTAAGCTGAGGGTAGAACAAAAAAGTACTCCTTATGCACACACTCCTAGATTAGATATTGAACAGTACATGAACTAAGAGGAGTGGCAGGAAATTACATTGCAGAAAGCAAGAGAGTAGGTTTTCATTCCTACAACTTCACAGACTCTAGTACCACAGGAAAAACATGCTAAGAGGACAAGGGAAAGTATTTCCCCTCTAGTTTCATAAATTCAGTAGACAAAGTTCATAATGTACAAGAAGAAGAAAAATAACCCTCTTGAAGAGCCATCTCAGGAAGATAGTTCACAGGAACATACCACATTAGGTTTAACAATTCTTCATGCTGTGACATTTCCAAGGATTGAAGAAATTTTCTCAAGCTTTCTTGTATCTGCAGTCACTCAGGACCCATTAAAATCAGTTCAGACAGGAGAGCTAACTCATAATACTACAGAACCAAGTATCTTTGCTAGTGCTATAGGGAAAACCCAACACCCTCCCCCCTCCCATTTTTGACTCAATTACTTCAAATAATGGGGACCCTTTCCATTAATTTTTGGCAAAACCCTTTTATGATTTTCATTTAATTTAATTATCTTACAATTTTGCCATTTCTTATTTTATTTTGGTCAAATTTATATTTTGATTGTTTCATTGAATTTGACTTTTCACTAGTTTTCCATCGATATTTGTTTTGTCTCGTTTGTTAACCAGTTGTAAATAACACTACTTTGAAGTTTGATCATTTTTGTCGTCTAGGTTAATAAATGTATAAAATGTATGATATTTCAATTTTTGCAATTAAGATAGTCATTCATTGTAAATATTAACTCTGAGTTAATTTTTACTATTTTTTTCATTTTCACTAGCGATCCTACAAAATGACCCAACCAAATTATAAAACAATTGAAAAATGTGTTTCGGGTTCTCGGTAATTTACTCTAATTTATTATTTTAAAACAAATTGCCAAACTCGAAATCTCAAAATTACAAAATGATAATAGTTCAATTTGTAGAATATTTAATTCCATGTGGGCCCCACTTCACATCACATCCTTCCAAAATCGTCAATCTAACAATTCTGATTTTTAAAAATCGATGATATTCCAATATCGCATATTAACTTATCAACAAATTTAATTGTACATGCATTTTTATAAAACTTTGATTATTGATTTAAAATTATGCGATAGAGTTTTTTTTGTTTAATATATGGTTTTCGATTTACCTCCTTATAACTCCCGCTCACATCATCCTCACCTCACTCTCCACCTTATCCCTCCACCTCATTCTCCACTCACCCTCCTTATCCCCTCCATTACCACAATCTTATGATATTGAAATTCTTTATAACTTTGGTTTTTCTATATTTATCAAACATTATAATAATATAATAATAATTATATTTTAATATAATATTTTTACGAGTAATTTAAATATAATTAAATTATAATATTAAATAGTGTAAATAATGTTAATTAAATTATTAATTTTTTAATTAATTAATTTTTTCCTTTAATTAATTTCTTATTAATTAGTTTTAATGTTGTAATTACAAATTAATTAGCATTAATTAATAAATAATTAATTTAATATTTAGCATTAGAATTTAATTTAAAATTTCTATTTTTAGTTCCGGCAACAGAATTTCTAGAATTCTGGCAGTTTTAACTCATCAATTTTGGAGGCTCATAAATTGAGTTTTAGATAGCCAAATGAGCCTCAAGATGGCTTGTTGGATAGATAAAATAATGGAAATTATTTCTAAAGTGGTTGCAAAACTAAATTTAATCATTTAATGGGTCTACAATTCAGCAGAAGATCAAGCTCCAAATTTTTAAATAAAATCAATTTTCTCAGTTTTATTTTCTGCGTTCTCATTTCCCACAACTCTTACTGAGTGCAGATCCATTCATCTATGTTCTCCTTGACCAATTAGATTCTCATAGACATCAATATAAAGCTCATATTTCTTTTTCATTTAATTATTTAATTAAGTTTTGATTGGATATGTTTTAAAATCCATATTTGGTATTTTGATGTTATTTTGCATTTTAATTTATTTTTTATTTACTTTTGCAATAAAACAGCTGAAGAAATGAGGAGAAGAAGATCTCAATCAATGAGAATGCTCCAGCAATAGAAAAATAATATTTTGGAGCCAATGAAAATTGATTGATCAAAACTACTCTTCAACAATTTTATGATTGAGAATTCTATTTGTAAATATTATAAATAATAGATTGTAGAATGTATGAGGGGCTTCTCTTCTCTTCGATTCTGGAATTCTCAAAAGAATTATTGTAATCAGGAAAACAGTTGGAGATGAGGGAAGAAAAAATCTCAGATCTGGCGATTATTGAGGATTTTTCTTTTGCATTCTAAATTATGTATGGAAAACAGAGTTTGCACTATTGCAACTCTAGTTTTAACAGCAAAAGTTCAAACATTGTAAAGGGTTGTTGGAGATCAAAGCTAGAGAAACGGTTTCAATAAATTGGTATTTATAATACTATTATTTTAAATATTAGTTTCATTTTATGATGGCAAAAATGTGTCATTTTATTCTTATCTTTGCTCTTGTGAGTTGAATTGTGAAGTAACTATTTGCTCATAAATCTATATTTTAATACTGATTTAAAAAACAGTGATATTTTGTGAACTATTTCTTTATATTATTGTTTAATTATTCAAATTATTGATTTAACAATCAATATCATTTTGTGAACTACTTCATAAATGTTGTTGATTTATTATCTCAGTTAAGAGGTCTCTGAACATAATGTGTTTTGGTATTCATAATGTCAGTTAATTGAACTACTTCATTAGTTTGATATTCATTATAAGTCAAACATATTTAAATCTTAATCATTTAAATATCTTGCTCTCGATTTGGTTAGATCTACATCTTCCTAATCGAGATAGGCTTAGGATTTATTTCCTTTTACTTGTATTTTAGGATAATTTTGCATTTAGATTTAATTCTATATTTCTAAAAGTCCTTTTCCAAAAGACGCAAGCTTTAGTTGTGGCTTGGCTGAGCCCCAAATCAGCTTAAGGATCACTTTTTTGCCTGATCAGCAAGAGGACTGATCTGATGTCTCTTCTCTATTGGTAGATTAAAGTTATACTTTAAGCCATTGGAAATAGAAAAAAGGTAACTAGACCTAGTTAAACCAATTAGAACCACCATCTCAACGGAGAATGAGTTGCTTTAAGTTCTGGACTGGGTGGGCTCCCTTATAGTGTTATAGACAGAGAATTTTGAGCCTTCAATAGCTAGATACATGGAAATTAAGAAGAAAAATGAGGCACTGAGGGCCGCCACTTATTCTGAATTCTAACTTCAGCTTCCCAGCACAAGCTTCTCTCAGAATTAGATATTGAAAGAGGACAGTTTCAGATGACCCTTCTAGAGCCTAAAGTACCTTTTCCGAAAACTTAAGAAGATTACAAGCAATATGTTTTTTCTTTTGACACTAAAAAAATTCATCCTATTGACCATATTGATCTACACAAGCAAGTTGGGGAAATGATTTACTTCACCTTGACTAGCTCAGCAATGACAGCATCTAAGTTGCAGGTTTTAGTGAATAATATTCAGTCCCAGCTAAAGCTAAAAAAGGTATCATCGCTGGCCAAAGATACCAAGATAAAATCCTTAGAAGATCTGGTAATCAAATTGGAATGTGATCCCAGTAATGTTAAAGCTGTCGAGGAAATGACTAAGTGGGAAAATGTTGATATTCAAGCATTCAGAAAACATATAAAACTCCCTACTAGTGAAAATCCACAGACCAAAGAAGTTGATGAGTTACAAAAAAAAAAAAAAGGAAAGCATGTTCAAAATTATTATTGTACAAAATTTATAGATACAAAGGATGGAGACTGAACTAGAAAGTTTATTAAAGGAAATCAAATAGCAAGCAGATGTGGCTGCAGTTATTCCTATAGCAACAACTTCTATTGCAGGGACTTCTATTGCAGCAGCTATAGTAGTGGAAACACAGTCTACTGACTCAGCAACTGATTTAGCTAAAGCAATGGGACATTTCTCCATAAAAGGTCAAGAAATTGAAAAGTTGAAGGCTCAACTCAACAATCTCTAGGTGCATAAACTAAAAACTTATAATGCTTAGTTAGTAGAGCTTTAGAAAACTCATAGAATAGAGACTCTAGAAAATGAGTATGTTCTTGCTCAAACCATTGCACAGGCCAAAGAAAATATATGGTTGGATAAGTTATGAGGCTAGATATTGTGTCACTATGAGTGCTTCTATGTTATATTTTCATTTTGTTTAAATTTGCATATGTTTGAAATTAATGGGAATTTTGGGTAAGATAAGACTGAATCTCAATCTATCTGAAAGCCCCCACGAAGTTATAATCAATTACAGATATTAGTTAATTGGACTTTTTGTTTTAATTAACTCATTTGCATCTTTTAATTGTCACTTCCCTTTAAGCTTTAAATATATTTTGTTTGGTTGTAAAAAGGTTTTACACGCATCATTTGTATATGACTAGTTAAATACTTTGATTGAAGATTTAATGAATCATATATTTTCTAAAGTTCAACCTTACACATCTTTTCAAAGTTAAATTTTGTTAAAGGTGAAGAATCATCCCTTCTAATATATCATAAGTAATAAAGAGTCTGCACCTGTTTAACAATTTAGAGCATTAGTCATCCAAAAATCCAAAACAAACAAAACATTTTAGATGCTCTCGCATAATTCCTTATCCTAGAATTATCTACAAATGTACAACATCAGATTGACCTTGTTGTCGGGGAGCGTAAAATTTTGAATTATATTTCCCTGGGACAATGATTAGGGTTTCCTTTTAATGGTGAATAAAAGGTTAGTAGGTTAAAAAAATTCACGTGGCGATTCCACAAAACAAAAATCGCTTCACATAGGCACACTAGGTCTCTCTCATACCCTCAACTTTATTATCCATTATCATATCCTAAGAGATTGGTGAGAGTTACGCCTTTAAGAAGAATATTAGAAGCCTCTACCTCTACTCCTGTATCATTTCCACCTGAAATTGTTTCAGAAACTGATCCTTTTAGACTTGTCACAATTCCTCCTAAACTATCAAATCTACCACCAAAAGTGTTAGAAATTTCATCCAAAGGGGTTGATTTGCAGTAAGCTCTTCTTGTTTATCAATTAGAATCTTACCATATTCTTGAAACTCTTTCATAGTCTCCTAAATCAGAAGCAGAATTCAGTTTAGAATTTCCTTAATTAAAACCTAGTGATTTCATTTCTTCTATCATTCATACCTACCCATCTATTCTGCTAATCCTAAAGATAGATTTTTTGTTTATACAAATCCTTTATTTGATAGTGAATGAAAGTTTGGTCCAGAAGTGTAGAAGTTAGTTATATAAACACCACTAATAAAAACTTCTAGAAATTATTCTCAAACATCTTCCCCCCCCCTTACAACCCCTAAAATATCATCTTCATCTTCACCATCTTCATCTCCTCAAAGTTCATCTTCATCCTCTTTATCTTCACCTAATCAAATGTTTGGTTTTAAACCTATTATTCAATCTCGTTATGTAGCATTAGTCCTTCCTAATCAGTTTAATAGTTTTCCAGATGGATATCTAAAGCACTTACCTAGGTTCAATGGGGAAACTAATTTGTCTGCTGAAGCTCATTTAGCTGCCTTTTTGGACTTTGCTGATAAAATGAATATAGAGCATGAAGATGTGTACATCATATTATTTGTTCAATCTCTTGAAGGAAATGTTAGGATCTGGTTTACACAACTATAAGCACGTTCTATCCCTAGCTGGAATGAATTAATTACTATATTTAAAAACCAATGGGGAGTTTAAAAGGATCCTGTTTACTATCTTACAAAATTTAATGACCTAAAAGGAATCCTAGTGAACTTGTGGTTGACTTTATAAAACGATTTAATAAAATTTATAATAAAATGCCACTAGACTATAAACCACCAGCGGTTGCAGCTAAAGTCAAATTTTCAAAATCTTTTGATGATGATTTTGTTGTTATGCTTAGAGAAAGAACATATGTCACCCTAACAGATATGCAGACCAATGTCATTGAAGTTGAGGCTAATATATTAACATCAGCTAAACTTAAGGTAAAGGCAGCAAAAGTTGAAAGAAAGATGAAATCTAGGGAAGAAGGAACTTCTTCATCTAAAAGTAAGAGTGAGGATCATAAAATAGATGAAATTACTTCTACTAAGAAATATTTCTAATAGAATATAAAAAATGGAAGCACGGCCTAAAGTAGCTCAACCAACATCAAATAGACTTCAAGTTCAATATACGAGACCTTTTCAACCTCAAATCTTACAAAGACCTAATACTGATCAACAAATTAAACCCCCATTAATGATTGATGATCAAGAACCTGAAGAAACTGGACCTTGAGTTACAAATGATATCAATTATTGTGATGATCCATCATCACAAAATTCTATAATTCCAGTTTCTCATGATCAACCTTCAATTCAAAATCAAGAAGCTTCTCAGGTTTCTAGATACCAAGCCTTCTCTAAATTTATTATTGCAAAATTAAACAAAAGATATGATTTGAGACCTGGACTAGGACCTAGTAGACCAGCTAAAAGTTTCACTATTAATGAACCTCTAGTCAAAACAACTGAAACACAAACAATAGTGATGAACCTCTGGTTAAAACAACCGAAACACAAACAACAGTGATTCAACCATTAAATCAACCAAATGAACAGAGCACATTTGAAAACATTGTTCCAACAACTTTTAATGTGGAGAAAGAATTAGAGAGAGTTAACATTCCCATTCCATTATTTGAACTCTCCAAAAACCCGGGTTACAAGAATCAAGTGCTAGAATGGATTCAATCCTCAACTATTGATGCTAAGGGAGATGTGATCAGTTTATAGGATGAAAAACCTTCAGTGGTTTTTTGTCCTAGTGCTGATATCATTGATGAAAATGTTCCTCCCTTTTCTCTTATACAATTGTATGTTATATTTTGGGGTTTCTCACAATCTAATTCCTAAAGTAACTCTTGCCCAAATCCCTATTAAGAGTGTAGTTTCATATATTGTTGTTACAGATATTCCCCCAAAATTTGGGATGTTATTATCCAGATCTTGTTGTGCCAAGTTAGGACGAAGTCTGCGAATGGATATGTATTTTTCTACAATTCTTGTTTATGGGGGAGAGCATCTTATACTATACAGAGAGGTGATATTTAATATTGTTTGTAAAGTTGATCAAACAATAAATCATCCTATTTATGTTGTTGATCAGGATTTTGGATGTTTTAATTTATCAACTAATTATCTCCAAAATTATCAACTTATCAACTAATGTTTGGAAGTTATATGTTGATGGGGCTTTTTCCAAAGATGGTGTTGGAGCTGGAATTGTACTTATCTCTCCAAATAAAGAAAATATAACTCAATATTGTAAGCTAGCCTTTGATATTACAAAAAATGTAGCAGAATATGAAGCCTTACTTTTAGGACTAGAATTGGTTAAAAGTATGAAAGTCCAAAACTTAAGTGTATTCAATGACTCATAACTAATTGTGAAACAATTAAGAAATATATGCCAAGAAAAACATCCTAGGCTTAGATCTTATCGACATGAGGTATGGGATTCTGTGGATAATTACTTGCAAGCTTTTAACATTACAACAATCCCTAGAAATGAAAACATTTATGCAGACTCTTTAACAGTCTCCACCAGCTCTTTCAAAATTCTTGATCCAATGCAATTGCAACAGGCCTCCAATCCCTGGCAATCTTAAACATTGGCAATTTTTCAAAGATGATGAGAAATTAGAGGTTTTCTTACAAGCAATTGATGATTTTTCAACCCTACAAATTGAAGAAGAAAAAATCATTGACCATAAGTCAAATAATGAAAATCAAACTTCACAATTAAATCATAAGATAGTTGATCATAATATCATTCAATTCCCTAATAATTACATTCCAAAGGGTTTAATTCCTCTTGAAAAACTTTTTGATATAATGATGTTTGAAATACTTCATTATCAAGTTCACAGCAAGAGGATGTTGAAGATTGTAATATTGGAACCAATGAAGAAATCAAAAATGTAAAAATTCCAGCATCATTACCTAAAGAAACAAAAGACAAATATGTTACTCTTCTCAAACATTATAAAGGTGTCTTTGCTTGGTCATATGAAGAGCTTAAAACCTATGACACAACTCTTATTGAACATAAAATTTCTCTCAAACCGGAAGCTAAGCCTTTCAAATAGAAATTGAGAAGAATAAATCTAGTATTGCTTCCAACTATTGAAAAAGAACTTAAGAAATTGTTGGATGCCAAAATTATTCTTCCTCTAAGATACTCTAATTGGATAGAAAACCTAGTTCCTTTCAAGGAGAAAAATGGTGAAATAAGATTGTGTGTGGACTTCAAAAACCTAAACAAACTATCTTTAAAGGACAATTATCCATTTCCCAAGATGGATCAATTGCTCCAAAAAGTTTCAGGCTCCAATAGAATTTCAATGTTGGATGGCTTTTTTGGATACAATCAGATCTTGGTAAGTCCAGAAGATAAGGAAAAAAACAGCATTCACAACTCCTTCGGGTACATTTATGTATGCTAGAATCTATTTTGGCTTAACTAATGCAGGAGCTACCTTTCAAAGAGCAATGAACCTAGAATTTGTTGGTAAAATTAACAAGTTTTCTTTATTATCTCGATGATCTAACTATATTTTCAAGTTCTAATGAGAAACATTTAAAGCACTTGAGAAAGGCTTTTGATAGATGCAGGAAATATGGAATTTCACTCAATCCAAAGAAATCTTTGTTTGCTATAAAGGAAGGAAAGCTATTTTGACACATTATTTCAAAGGAAGGAGTAGTGATTAATCCAAAATGAGTCTCGGCCATTGAGGTAATTAGCTTACCTAGAAATAAAAAGGAAATTCAAACTTTCTTAGGAAAGATAATTTTTTAAGAAGATCTATACCAAACTATGTTGAGATAGTCAAGGATATTACGGAGATGCTAAAGAAGGATCATGAAGTCAAATGGACATTTTAGACAAGGTATGCTTTTACACAAATCAAGAAAGTTATTTTTGAAGCTTCAGTACTAGCCAGTCCTGATTATTCAAAGCCTTTTAGCATTTTCTCCTTCGCCTCTGATACAACCTTAGATGTTGTCTTATTGCAAAAGAATGATAATGAAGATGACCAGCCTATTGCCTTTTTCAGCAAAGTTATGAGAGATGTTGAGTTGGAATATGATATCATTGAAAAACAATCCTATTCTCTTGTGTAAGCCTTAAAAGCCTTCAGAATTTATGTCCTTCATTCCCTTAATACTGCTTATGTCCCAAATAATGTTGTAAATACTGTCTTGACACAACCTGATACAGATGGTAGGAGAGGAAAACGGATTGCAAAAATACTAGAAGTTGATTTAGATATCAAATCTACAAAGTTTGTGAAAGGAAAAGATTTAGCCAAACTCTTAGCTGAATCAAATTGTAAAGTTCTGGGAATCAATACTATCATGCAAGTATCAAGAAAGAAGAATACACAAGAACCTTCTCAAAGTTCAAGAGAGAAGAATACACAAGAACCTTCTTCTACTGCAGATTTAACTCCTCTTCCACTTCATATTGATGAAAATTTCCTATTATCTGAATGGTAGAATGATATTATACATTTTCTTCGTGATTTTGAGTATCGTCTTGGATTCACAAAGAATCAATGTAGAACCCTAAGATTAAAGGCTATGAAATATTGTGTCATAAATTTTAATTTGTATTGGAAAGATCCATTGAATATCCTTATTTTATGTCTAACTGAAAATGAAACATGTGTCAGAACAATTTCATGAAGTTATATGTGGAGGACATTATGCTTGGAGAGCAACAGCATATAAAATTTTGGGACCAAGTTTTTATTGGCCGAAATTGTTTCACAAATTGGAGCAGAGGTTAGAAGTTGTATTCCATGTCAGATATTCGTTGGGAAGCAAAGGTTAGCATCACTTCCACTTGTTCCAGTATTGATTGAAACACCCTTTTTACAGCGGGGACTAGATTTCATAGGAGAGATAATTCTAGCATCCCATAATCATCACAGATGAATCGTAACAACTATAGACTACTTCAAAAAATGGGTAGAATTTATCCCTGTCAAGAATGCAACAGACATTGTTGTCATCAAATTCATTGAAGAAAATATATTATCCAGATTCAGTTGTCCACAAAAAATAGTCACTGATAATTCACGGGAATTCAATAGTGTTAAAAATGATATAATTTTTCCAAAAGTATCATATTTTATTGCATCATTCTACCCCATATTACCCTCAAGGAAATGGATTGGCATAATCATAAAATAAGAGTTTGGTAAAAGTTATCAAGAAGGTACTCTTGTATCATAAGAGGAATTGGGATAGCCATCTCAAGTATGCAGTTTGGGCTAATAGAGTTTCACCTAAAATATCTATTGGTAAATCCCCTTTTCAACTTGTTTATGGCACTGAGGTCATTTTTCCTACACAACTAGTTTTCCCTGTTATGAAATTTTTACAAGAATCATATGAAGAACCTGATGATTTTTCAAGAAGAATCAATCAGATCATTGAGTTAAATCATGACACAGATGAAGTTCAGTACAAGCTTCGCCAATACCAAAACAAGATGAAAAGTTTGTTTGACATAAAGGCTAGAGAAAGAGACTTCAGACAAAGAGATTTAATCTTAAAACGAGATGTCTGAAAAGAGGAAAGAGGAAAACATGGTAAATTTGATAATCTCTGGTTAGGACCATTCAGCGTTGCAGAAGTCAAGGGAAATAATATTTTTATCTTGTAGAATCTGGAAGGAAGATATTCTTCATTGTCTGTCAATGGACAATATCTTAAACACTATATTCAATTTTGAAGTTACTACAGTCTAAGCCCATTGTACATTACCGATTTTATTCACATTTTGTTTTCAAGTGTGATTTTCATAACAAAGACTCCATAGCCTAAGGAGAAGGCACATGGATCTACATGTTCTCTGCATCCCACAAGGTGGAACATTCCCCAGATAGAGTTGATGTTGTAACTTACTTTGTATTTTACCTTTATTTGTTTAGAAAAAGAAAGAAAAATAATATATATAAATAAAATAAAAAAAATTAGGAAAAAATGAAAAAGGATAATATATTATTATATATAGAGAGAGAGAGAGAAAAAAAAATAACAAAAGAGAAAATTTGAAAAAAGGAATAAATCTCGATAACTATTGGAAAAGGTGTGCTAATTTAAATGCCGTCCATCATTGTTCATTAGTTGATTAATTTCTTTAAACATAATTAAACGAATAATTTTATCTTTTGGTATAGTTGATTTGAAGTTTTGTTGTTTTCTGTAATAATAGCACTAATTTCGACTCCCGAGATGCTCCCAGCCCAGATCAACAATTGGAGAAGCACTTTGAACCCCCCCTGCACCTCCGACATTTTACCAGGGGGGTCCGAAATTTTGATTCAAATAAACTATCGATGCAACGTGACCTCCCCTCAAGCATTTCAGAACCCCCCCCCCCCCAAAAAAAAAAAAGCCACCAATTGATTGTTCTCGCTCCCGCCAGAAGGATAAAGCCACTCTGCCTTCGTCGTTTGTCCACCTTCCGTTCTTCAAACAATTAGCTATTAACTATCCATTCAATCTCCTCGATCATTGCCTTCCCGTAATAAATGTCCCACTCTTGTTAACGGATATCCATGCAAACGGTTAAACCTCCCATTCCATAAATAAAACGCATATTTTTACTTGTGTTTCTTTTACGCATTTTGTTTACAAGATGCATGCCCAGGTCCAATAAAACGAGACCAACACTGAAAGTACATCTTTCATCGCAGCATAAATCTACTAATCACCTGGTAAACGTCACCCCTTACTTAATTATATCTTCAGCTTGCCTTCCAAAGGAAAATCTAAAATGGTAGAGGAAAATCTAAAATGGTAGAGGAAAATCCAATGATTCCCCCTGTCATAGACTTAGATAGGTTACCCCTAGTCGACCAGGAATATAAAATATCTGAAACCCAATGTGAGTTCGACCTATATGAACACCACAATTGGGCCAAACAAAAATTCCTTGATGCCAACAATGAATTGAGCATGTAGGATTCCTTCCTGCCTCAATTCATCTTTCCCCGGACCCATTTCCTTCCAGAATTTGTAGCCTGGTGTCATTTCAGATACATTCCAAACCAAAGAGCTATTATTGCTCAAAATAATGATGTTTTGTTTACAATGTCCCCTAAATCTATATGCCAAATGCTTCAAGTGAAATCTTTAGCCTCTCTGCACCCTTTTTCTGTAGATTCCCTCATGGAAATCTATAAAAAAACTCACCTTCCCTCAAAGAGCTAAGATCTTTGAAATATTCTTGCCTAAAAATGCAGAATTACCAAGAACAAATCCTCCAGACCCCTCTTCAATGTTCCCAGAAATGACTAGACAGGTTGGCTCAGTAGTTTATTGTCTATTAGGTTATCCAACTAATCAGTGGGTTGATGAAATTATTCTCAAATTTCTGTCACTATTTTCGGCAAGTGAAAAACCCTCAATGATCTTCCATTACAGTGAATTTGTGTCAGAAGCAATACATGATCAGTTCTTGAAGTTTTCAACCGAAGAATCTTTTAAATACTAATCAGTTATTGTATACCTGTTATTGTTTCATCAAGTAGATAAATTCTAGTTTCAATTACAGAAATTAGATGAGCAGGGTAATCCTCAATTTGTAATTCATTGGACTTCCTTGGTAAGGAAAAATACCAATGAATTTTCCTTCAGTGATTACACCAATCAGTTCTTATATATGGTTTCATGCTCGCTCAATAGTGATGTTGTTCCTAGGATTTCCCCTGAAAAGAAGAGAATTATCCACCTCAGCAAGCAAACAAAGACTGGAGATTCGTATTTGTATCAAAACTACATAGAGATCAGAGTATATGGATGTGAGATTCCTCCATATGAACTGCCTAAGTTTGTGTCAATTAGGATTTTTGCATTAGAGTATATAAGGGAGATGATGAACATGGATTAGTTGCACTTTGTGTTAGCTAAGAAGAAATCTCAATTTAAATTAAAGGCTCATATTGGACCCTTTATTTGTAATACCAGAGCAGTTGCAAAGGAAGCGGGTCTCCTTCTTAAACAAATGAAATTCAAATTAAGTTTTACCTAGTCTTATGATCCCTTTGGGGATTATTTCTAAGCGCACACACTTCTAGACCATAGATTGAATAGTACATGAACGAAGAGCAGGAAAATACATTGCAGGGAGCAAAAGAGCAGGTTTTCATTTCTATAACTTCACAGACTTCAGTACCACAGGAAAAGCATCTAAGAGGACAAGGGAAAGTATTTCCCCTCTAGTTTCATAAATTCAACAGACAAACTTCATAATGCACAAGAAGAAGAAAAAGAACCCTATTGAAGAGCCATCTCAGGAAGAGAGTTCACAGGAATAGACCACATTAGTTTTAACAATTCCTCATGCTGCAACATTTCCAAGGATTTAAGAAATTTTCTCAATCTCTCTTGTATCTTCAGTCACTCAGGACCCATTAGAATCAGTTCAGAAAGGCGAGCTAATTCATACTACTACATAACCAAGTATCTCTGCTAGATACATGGAAATTAAGAAGAAAAATGAGGCACTAAAGGTCACAACTTATTCTGAATTATGGAAGCAAACTTCAGCTTCCCAGCACAAACTTCTATCGGCATTAGATACTGAAAGAGGACAGTTTCAGATGGCCCTTCTAGAGCCTAATGTAATTTTTCCGAAAACTGCAAAAGATTACAACAATCTATTTTTTATTTTGACAATAAATAGATTCATCCTATTGACCAGATTAATCTACATAAGCAAGCTGAAGAAATGATTTACTCCACCTTGACTAGCTCAGCAATGACAGCATCTAAGTTGCAAGTTTCAGTGAATAATATTCATTTGTCGTCTAAAGCTAGAAAATATATCATCACTGGCCAAAGATACCAAGATAAAATCGTTAAAATATCTGGTAATCAAATTGGGATATGATCCCAGTAACGTTAAAGTTGTTGAGGAAATGATTAAGAGGAAAAATGTTGATAATAAAGCATTGAGAAAATAGCTAAAACTCTCTACTACAGAAGATCCATAGACCAAAGAAGTTGGTGAGTTAGAAAAAGAAAAGGAAAGTATGTTCAAAATTATTGTTGAACAAAATTTAGAGATACGAAGGATGGACACTGAACTAAAAATTTTATTAAAGGAAAAGGAACAGCAAGCAAATGTGGCAGCATCTATTCCTATAGCAACAACTTCTATTGCAGGTACTTCAACAACTTCTATTGCAGATACTTCAACAGCGTCTATTGCAAGGACTTCTATTGCAGCAGTTATAGCAATTGAAACACAGTCCACAAACTCAGCAATTGATTTAGCTAAAGCAATGGGAGATTTATCCATAAAAGGTAAAGAAATTGAAAAGCTAAAGGCTCGACTCAATAATCTCCAGGAGCAGAAGCTAAAAACTGATAATTCTTACTTAGCAGAGCTTCAAAAAACTCATAGACTAACTAAAAGAATAGAGACTCTATAAAATGAGTTTTTTATTGCTCAAACCATTGCATAGGCCAAAGAAAATATCTCGCTAGATATTAATGAGTCTATGACTAATTTATGGCCTTCCATTGAAATTATTTTTGAGAAGGAAGAACTATTGGAAAAATCAAAGGAAATAATTGCAGAAGTAAAGAAAGACCTAAGTCAAAAACCAGGAGAGGCAATAGCATTAATCAGAATTCTGAATTCAAAAATAAGGGAAGAGCTGGAAGAATATGAAATTGAGGACAGAACTGAAACCATTTTGGAAGTAATAAGGATTCTCACTAAAAAGAATCTAATGATGCAATTAGAAACTTAAGTGTCATAATCTAGAAGCTATTATTCAGAAGTTCCACAAAAAGTTTAATGTTCTACATCAAAAAGGACTTTCAAGTTTAAGAGGAATGGCAGACGGTCTGGTTCCCCTTGAAGAATACCAGTGTAGGTTGCATGCTATAGATATAAACAAATCCATATTTTCTAAGATTAAGGGGACTATTACAGGAAATGCCTTTATTGAAGGTTTGAGTTTTGATTTATTGTTAACACATGAAATCAAACATATGTTTGTAGTCAAACACACTTTTCAGAAATACACTGAAGTGGATGAAACATATAGAAAATTAATCAAATATTCCATTCTTGATGAAGAAAGATGGGAAAAGATATGTCAGCTCATTAATTGAACAGACAACAAGTTTTCAGCGACAAGATGCATAATTTTAGGAGCAACAAAACAACAGCCTTTTTAGCCCAATCATCACTAGAAGTCTTGAATTTAGTGCCAAGATATCCAAGCAGTTTTATTTTCCTATTTTGTAGTTCTATTTTTGTAAAACAGTTTTGAGATACTCGTAAATAAATCTTAATATTTAAATCAAGATATTTTCGGGAAAGTTATATAAATACTTTGTAGATCAAAGTATAAAGGGTTGAACCCTTGTGATAAACTCTCGAGCATACTTGTAATCCTCTGAAGTTATTTTATGAGACTAATAGAAGGATTCTAGATTCATTTTGAAACAATTTGTGTCATTTTGAGTACTTCTATGTTATTATATTTTCATTGTGTTTAAATCTGCATATGTTTGAAATTAATGGGAATTCTGAGTAAAATAAGAATGAATCTCAATTTAATTGAAAGGCCCCATGAAGCTATAATCAATTACAGAGATTAGTTAATTGGACTTTCTGTTTTAATTAACTCCTTTAGATCTTTTAATTGTCACTTCCCTTTAAGCTTTAAATATATTTTATTTGCATGTAAAAGGATTTTACACACATCATCTCTATATGACTAGTTAAATACTATGTTTGAAGATTTAATGAATCATATATTTTCTAAAGTTCAACCTTACACATTTTTTCAAAGCTAAATTTTGTTAAAGGTGAAGAGTCAACCCTTCTAATATATCATAAGTAATGAAGAGTATGCACATGTTTCACAGTTTAGAGCATTGGTCATTCAAAAATCCAAAACAAGCAAAGCATTTTAAATGCTTTCGCATAATTCCTTAACCTAGAATTATCTGCAGAGGTACAACATACCTCATCAAGCATTGGACAACAAGACTCTCGAGGAAGTATACACAAGTGTTAAGCCTGACATTACTCATCTCAAGGTATTTGGTTGCCTTGTATATTTCCATGTGCCGAAGGACAAAGGAAACAAATTGGAAGACACCAATGTTAGTTTTGTAGCATCAGATGTGTTCTAGCCTTGAAATTTTGTGGAGATGATACAATACATGAGATCTCCAAAACCTAGAAATCGTTTTTGAAAATTCTGCCTAGAAATGACTTACTTATATTATTAACCAGTTTTTAAATATCTCTTAAGTCTAAATTTAGGGAATAGGGTTAATTAATCAATATTAATTAAGTCAAAGTGAGAATCATCTAGAAACTCACACGAATCGACCTCAAGATGATCCTAGCCATTGGTTTAGATTTATTCTTGGTCGTTGGAGTCCCAACAGAAGATTATAAGAAGAAGTCAATGGGCACTTGGAGAAGACACTTGAGTAATTCGATATCTTGGCCGAGTGATTCCCAGAGTGGCAGTAGTCAATTATCGAAGAGAGAGAAAGAGATCGAAGTAATGTGAGAGGGGCAAAGATAGTGAGGCTAGAGGACACATTCCAGATCCAGCGAGTGCATTTACATAGAGGCAGAAGAGCCACAGAGAGGTTGATGTTGGGGAATCCAGCAACTTCTAGAGGCAAAGTCAAATTGTTGCGAGGGATTGACGTTTTCAGCTCTAGAGGCTGGGAAGGAGTCACAAAGTTCTGGAGAAGCATATTTCTAGTCAGCTAAAGGCAGAACAACTTCATCATAAACCAATCTTAGGATTGATGTCTTGCAAGTTGTGTAGAGCAGCGCAGAGGCTGACGCAGAGGGTTAGAGGGCCGAATTTCTAAAGGCTCATGCCAGGAGTTTGCCTTGGGTGACAAAAATTACTCAGTAGTTTGTGTCAGTATTTTTCTTTGTAGGATTGCTAGAATTCGACATCTAGTTGTACTCATATTTTATCACTGTTGCATAGTAATAAAACCCTCATTTGTTGCACCAGTTTTCCCAAGTTGGGCTTTTCCGTGGACTTTTGCCCCAAAATAATTGTGTTAATTTTATGTGTGCGCTAGCCTTTCTCAGCTTCTAGCGTTTTATTTTCTTTTGCAATGTTTTATTTGTGAAGGTTGCAGTGTGATTTATTCAATATTTGTCGTAACAAACAACAAATAAATTGTTAAATAAAATTAACAATTAGGAGAGTAATTTCCAATTGCTGCAATAGGGTTACAGTTTGGAATTTTAACATGGTATCATAGAAAATTTGATTAGCCAAAGAGATCAAAGGCAAAAAGAGAAGGAATTTCGTTGCTCGGTGTGGGAAGCAGGCCAAAATTCCCAAGGGCAGGGTAGTCATTCTGCAAGGAGGTCGAGTTACTTGTGGACGTTCGATTTTTCTAAGTGAGGGTAGAAAAATTCGATCCTACTAGATCAAGTGATTCCAGAGGCAGAGGGAGAAACTCAATTTTTTTTTGTCGTTAAGAAGATCTCTAGCTGGACATAATGCTTTTTGCAGCAATTCGCTAAAGTAGAGCCAACGTCGAGGTGGAAGAGAAAAGAGCACACAGAGAGGGAAATTTTTCCTTAGGGAACTTTTAGTCTCAAGAAGTTCAATTTTCCTTGCAGATCGCCAGTGGTTATGAGCAAATCTTCTCACTCCAAAAGGGAGTGTGAATAGCAAAATAGCGGCCAAGCAGAAGGAAAGAGGAAGTTTTCAACAGTTCATTGAGATAGGCACTACTGGGCTTCGTGATCATGACAGGTTGGATGGAACTTCCAACTACGTCATCTGGAAGGCAAGGATGTCCTTCCTTCTAGATGAATATGGCCTGAAAGCCTATATTGATGTAGTGGTACCAATTCCCGCATATGCAAATCAACTAAAAGAGTACAAGAAGAAGATGGCACAAGTGAAATGGATGATCCTATATGGAGTCTGGGAACATGTTGTTTCACATATCGCTGGCAAAGATACTGCCTAGCAGATGTGGGATGCTCTCGCCACGTTGTATCAGGGTACACCTGAGCAGTGGAAGATACCTCGAGGAGAAGTTAAGGCTCATCCAGATGCAGAAGGGGGAAGGCATATACCCATTCCTCACCAGGATTCAGGAGGTCTTGGACTAGTTGTCAACTATTAGGGCAACGCATCAACCCATAGAGCTTGTTAGATTGGCACTCAACAGTGTCTTTGAGGACAGGCAAGTCTTTGTCCAAATTATATTGGGAAGAGACAAGTTACCAGACTGGGACAAGATGCGCTGACTTGCAGTGGGAGGAACTAAGGCGAGATCTTCTAAATAAATCCATCAGTGGCAACAGTAGCGGATCAAAGCAGGTCGAGGAGGAGAAGAATGTGGCCCTTGCATCAAAGGGTCCTAGTCATGGACAGGGGGAAGAAGAAGGACTTGTCGAACGTCAAGTGCTTCAAGTGTGGTGAGCTCGGTCACTACTGTACCCAGTGTCCTCTCAAGAAGAAGGACAAGAAGAATAAACATGACCAGTAGGCAGCTTCTGTAAATATCAATAGGCTTTCCTCCAGGCTGGAGGAAGACTTCGCAATGATGGCAGTCATACCTCCAGGAGTGAGGTGGGACACTTTGGAGTTGTAGCCCCAAAGTGCTATAGTTGGGCAGGGTCCTTGAAGAGTCCACCTCATGGATCAATACCTTTCTACGAGGGCCCACAGCATTCAGTAGCAGGATGGATCAGTGATAATTGGTGCAGTCAGAGACCGAGTGACAATTACAGAGACTAGTAGCAGTCAGATGTTGGGAAGCGCAGTGCAGTTGGCACAGTGCAGAGTCAGCAGTAGCGCAGATTCTTCAATCACAGTGCAGATACTAGCAGCAGTCAAAGACTCGGATGACAGATGCATTATACTGGTCACAGTTGATTCAATTTTTTGGATTCTTTTCAGCTGCAGTTGCAGCGGCAACAAATGAGAGGGAGTTGCAGTGCAAATGCATTGTTGGCAGCAATATAGCAATGTCAGAAACAGCACAGATGCAATGTATATCAAATTTTCACAATGGTTGGTTGGCAGTATATGCACAAACATTAGCAGCGTTGACAGGAGATGATGCAGAGACAAGATGCTACTACAGGGTGTGCAGTGGCACTAGAACACATTCCTCACTAAGAGGGAGTGTTAGTTTTTGTAGCATTAGATGTGTTCTAGCCTTGAAATTGTGTGGAGATGATAGAATACATGAGATCTCCAAAACCTATAAATTGTTTCTGGAAATTCTGCCTAGAAATGACTTAATTATATTATTAACCAGTTTTTAAATATTTCTTAAGTCTAAACTTAGGGAATATGGTTAATTAATCAATATTAATTAAGTCAAGGCGAGAATCATCTAGAAACTCACACGGATCGACCTCAAGATGATCCTAACCATTGATTTAGATTTAATCTTGGACGTTGGAATCCCAACAGAGGATTTTAAGAAGAAGTCGAGGGGCACTTGGAGAAGACACTTGAGTAGTTCGATTTCTTGACAAATCGATTTCCAAAGTAGTAGTGGTCAGTTTCCTAAGAGAGAGAAAGAGATCAAAGCACTATGAGAGGGGCAGAGACAGTGAGGATAGAGGAGGCATTCCAAATTCAATGATTGCATTTGCATAGAGGTAGAAGAGCCACAGAAAGGCTGATGTTGGGGCAGCACAGCAACTTCTAGAGCCAAAGTCAAATTGTTGAGAGGGATTGATGTTTTTAGTTCCAGAGGCTAGGAAGGAGTCCCAAAGTGTTGAAGAAGCGTCTTTCTAGTCAGTTGAAGGAAGAATGACTTCATCAAAGACCGGTCTGAGGCTGGATGTCCAATAGGTTGTGTAGAGAAACGCAGAGGCCAACGCAGAGGGTCAAAGCGCTGAATTTCTGAAGGCAAGTCGTGCCAGGAGTTTGCTTGTAGGGTGATGAAAATTCCTCACTATATTTGTGCCAATATTTTTCTCTGTAGGATTGCCAGAATTCGGCATCCAATTGTAGTCATAGTTTCTCACTACTGCATAGTAATAAAACCCTCATTTGTCGCACCGGTTTTCCCAAGATGGGTTCTTCTGAGGACTTTTGTCCAAAAATAATTGTGTTAATTTTATGTGTGTGTGTGCTAGCCTTTCTCAGCGTCCAGCGTTTTATTTTCTTCCGCGGTATTTTATTTGTGAAGGTTGCAGTGTGATTTATTCAATATTTATCGTAGCAAACAGGGAATAAATTGTTAAATAAAATTACCAATTAGGAGAATAATTTCGAGTTGTTGCAATAGGGTTCCAGTTTGGAATTTTAATAACCGGAAGAAAAGGTTAGTTCATTGGATATTTTGAAGATTCTAAAGCATTTAGAATATATATTCCTAGTCAAAGGAAGGTTGAAATCAACAGGGATGTAACATTTGATGAAGATGTTTCCCTTTAGAAAGCAAGGGACCTTCCATTCTAGAAGGTCCTTTTGTGCCAAAATCCAAGAAAGATATTGTTGATGATCCCATGGAGCCTATGGACCCCTTGGATCCTCCTCCATGTGATCCTCCTGCGAGGAAGAGGCCACTTTGGCTTCGTGACACATTACAAGATGCCAAGAGACACATTCCCACCAGAGGGACCTTTAGAAAAAGCAAAAAGTCGTGCAAGTATCAAGAATATGTGGTAGTTATGAGCAACATGATTCAAATTGAGCCTCCCACCTTTGAATAAGCGATTAAAGAAAAACTCTAGAATGATGTTATGGCTGAAGAATACGAATCAATTATGAAGAACGACGTATAGGATGTTGTGCCGAGACTGAAGGGGAAATCCATGGTGACTTCAAAATGGCTCTGTAAAATCAAGCATGGGGTTGATGGAAGCATCGAAAAATACAAGGCAATGTTCGTAGCCCAAGGGTTCTCCCAAAAAGAGGGAGAGGATTATGATGATATATTAGCTCCAGTTGCTCGCTACACCACCATTTGATCCATTGTTGCACGTGCAGCGAGTCAGGGATGGATTCTTCACCAAATGGATGTGAAGACTTCCTTCTTGCATGGTTTGCTTCAAGAAGAAGTATATGTTGAACAACCTCAAGGACTTGAAGTTCATGACAAAAAGAGCCATGTGTGTTGATTGAAGAAATCTCTCTATGGATTGAAGCAAGCCCCCCGTGCCTGGTATGCATGTAATGACAGTTACTTGATGAAGTTGGGATTCACAAGGAGCAGTGCCTATCCAAACTTGTACTCAAAGTGATCCAAGGTATGCCTCTCATTTTGGTATTATATGTTGATGACTTATTCTTGACAAGTGCGTACCCTCTCATTCTTGAATGTAAGAGGGAGTTGGCTACTAAATTTGAGATGAAATATTTTGGTTTAATGAATTATTTACTAGGACTTGAGGTATGGAAAATATTGGGCAAGATTTTCCTTTCATAAGGAAAATATGTTGTGAAATTGTTAGAGAGATTTGGGATGGTTGAATGCAAGTCCTTCCTACACCTATGGAGATGAATTTCAAAAAGCTATGGGGAGAGGTTGTCGGACTAGACCTAGCAAACCCTTCTGAGTATAGACAATTGGTTGGCGCTTTGATATTCCTTGTGAACACTCGTCCGAACATGTGTTTCACAATTAACACTTTGAGTTAGTTTACGACCGAACCTCACCATGTACATTGGGTCGCTGCCAAACATGTATTAAGATATTCTACATGGGAGTATTAACCATGGACTAAGATATGTCATTGGATATGTTAGACTACATGGATATACAGATGCAGATTGGGCTAGTAGTGTTGTTGACAGGAAGAGTACTTTCAGATATTGTTTTAGTCTTGGATCTACCATGATATCGTGTAGCTCTTAGCACAGCTGAGACAGAGTATATTGCAGCTAGCCTGGCGAGTTGTAAAGCAATTTGGTTGAGGAAGCTCTTTGGAGAGTTATTTGAGTAGGTCCTAGACACAACAGTTATCTATTGCGACAGCAAGAGTGGGATTCGTTTGTTAGAGAATCTAGTGTTCCATGACAAGTCCAAGCATATTGAGAGCAAATATCATTACATCTGAGGCATGGTGCAAAGAGGAGTTGTGAGACTCCTTCACATTTTGATAGACGAGCGGATAGTTGATATCCTCACCAAGGCTTTGCTGAAAGGGAAGTTCTTGATCTTCAGAGAGCAGCTTGGATTGGTTGAGGTGACCCTTTCGAATAAGGATCCAAGCTAATCAAGAACATTGAGCAGTGCTCTTCCCCCCTGGTTGAGCTCCTAGGGTGATGAATGGAGCTAATGAGCTCTTGGGGATGAGAGACCCCTAACCAATAAGGTGTAAATACTTAGGTTCTCCCCTAGTCATGGTATGCATGTTAGCGTCTTGCCCACTCTATTGGATAACCTCCCAATCTGGCCAATGGGATGAGAGACTTGGGATAGTGTGTGATCCCTACCCTTTGCAGTAGGTGGATCTCACCCAAGTTGGTGGATGCAAGCGTTCTACCATCTCACTCTCTAGGGTTAAGATGAATGATCAGGGACAATAGCATAGAGTGTGATCCTTACCTTCGGCAAGTTGATCTCACCTATTGTCAGGGACTTTGGGATATATTGTTATCCCTCTGCATTGGGTTAGGTTGATCTCTCCCATTGTATTTAAGATATTCTACATGGGACTATTAACCTTAGACTAAGATATTTCGTTGGATAAGTTAGACTACATGGATATACAGATGCAGATTGGCTTAGCAGTGTTGTTGACAGGAAGAGTACTTTCAGATGTTGTTTTATTCTTGGATCTACCATGATATCGTGGATGAGCAAGAAGCAAAAGTCTGTAGCTCTTAGCACAGTTGAGACCAAGTATATTGCAACTAGTATGGCAAGTTGTAAAGCAGTTTGGTTGAGGAAGCTCTTTGGAGAGTTATTTGAGCAGGTCCTGGACACGACAGTTATCTATTGCGACAGCAAGAGTGGGATTTGTTTGTCAGAATATATAGTGTTCCATGACAAGTCCAAGCATATTGAGATCAAATATCATTACATCTTAGACATGGTGCAAAGAGGAGTTATGAGACTCCTTCACACTTTGATAGATGAGCATATAGTTGATATCCTCACCAAGGCTTTGCCAAAAGGGAAATTCTTGGTCTTCAGAGAGTAGCTTGGATTGGTTGAGATGACCCTTTCGAATAAGGGTCCTAGCTGATCAAAGACACTGAGTAGTGCTCTCCCCCCTGGTTGAGCTCCCAAGATGATGAATGGAGCTAATGAGCTCCTAGGGATGAGAGACCTTTGACCGATAAGGTGTAGAGACCTAGGTTCTCCCCTAGTCAGAGTAAGCCCCAGTTAACGTCATGCCCACTCTTTTAAATAACCTCCCCATCTGGCCAATGGTATGAGGGACTTGGGATAGTGTGTGATCCCTACCCCTTACAGTAGGTGGATCTCGCCCAAGTTGGTGGATGCAAGTGTTCTACCATCTGACTCTCTAGGGTTAAGATGGATGATCAAGCACAATAGGGTAGAGCGTGATCCTTACCTTCAATAAGTTGATCTCACTTATTGTCAAGGACTTTGGGATAGAGTGTGACCCTATGCATTGGGTTAGGTTGATATTGCCCATTGTCTTTAGTTCCGGGGGGTAGCTATGGCTCCTCGATGGTTATGGAGTTAGGGTGGTAGTTGGAGCTCCCTTGCAGGGATTCTTCTTCTTTAGATTCCAGAATGTTCAGCATGAGATGAGCAGAGATCAGCAGAGATGAGCAGGGACGCACATGACATGATGCTGAGACAATTGATATAGTTGGAATTTCTCCCTAGCTGAAAGCAATTGTTAATGTGGCAACCCAGTGAAAATTTTCAACCATTAGACTAAACTGCGCTTTCGGAGAGGACCAAAATTGACTTTTGAAGCACTCAATTCGGATAAAGAAAAATGTATTTTTGAAGTGAAGCCCACTATGTCAAAATTGTCAAGGTCGGCACATGGACAAATTAGCCCTCCTCCAACGCCTATAAATTAAGGACACCTCAAGCTCATTTGGACATCACATCACACATTCTTCTTCTCTCTCTTGGTTTGTTTGGTTTACGCAGGTCTGAGGTAGTTGAATTCTCTTCACATGTGCAAGGTTCTCTTGGGCATCTTTGACTTTTTCAGCTGGATGGTTTGACCACAGTGTACTTCATGTTGACTGGTTGAGTGGGAAAATTTTGATTTTCATAGGCAAAGTAGAATGGCACAAAGATTGAGAAAATCTGGGCAATTTGACCAAGCATGGATCGCAGGAAATTGTAAACTTTGACCGTAGACTTTATCTCTCTTTTCACTGAGTTTGACTAGACTTTTGTTTATTGTTTTGGGTTGACTTTGACCAGCAATTAAGGCCGAGCTTGTGGGCTATTGACCATGCTACTAAAGGATTGTTTTGACCCTCCACTGATGACCGATTAGGGCACATATTGTTGTAGTTAATTGTTGTTGACTTAGACAAAGTTGCACTAGAGTTGGCTCTCTCTCTCTTGCCTGTGTTTTGGATAAATTGCTTGGCATATTGACTTGATTAGATATTGGATATTGGTTAGTCAAAGCTTAACTTTGAGTCTTGTATGATGTACTCTCTCTGTTGAACATTTGAAGACAATCTAATAAAAGAAGAATTGCAAAGGGTTTTCCCTGCTCAATGACCAAATATTGTCTCGTCTCTTGGTTGTCTTTCATTGTGCACATTATATAATTGTTCCATCTACTATTGCTCTATTGTTAATAGTTAATTGATGAAGTGAAATTTGTAATTTGGATGCTACTGGAAATTGTTGAAGTGATAGTTACAACATAGAACAATTCTTGATGAAAAATTAACAATCCAAAAATTCACTTTGCTTGATCTGACCCAGAAATTTCGACCCTCCTGCATTTGTCAGTTGCACCAGAATTTCGGTCCCATACAATACCATGCCCAGAAAAATTGTGAACCAAGAGAAAGAGACTATATCCACACGTGTGATTTGATGAGAGAAAGAAAGGGAGCCATTTCGTCTTCTTCTTCATCGTATTTGTCCTTCTTGTCCTTCACTTACTTTCCCATAAACTGTCTTTTGTGAGAGATATGAATTGCTCGAGTGGAGGAGGTTGAACTACCTTTATATAGTGATTTGTCTTGGTTGAAAGGGTGTGTCTTCTACCAAGGCCGACTTGACTTGGAGGGAGGTCGACTTGACAACTTTTGGAGCCAAAAATTACAATTCAAAATTTTAAATTTTCTTATTTAAAAAATCGCAATGGAACTTTGACTTTAGCATTTAAAATATGTTTTACAATATTAAATACAAGTACATCAAGTGACCAAATATACATTATGAAGACCGACCATAGTTACAAATTCAACACCCATGGTGCAAATCCCAACAAGCATAATCCAATTAAGAGTATACTACAAAATGTAAATTGGCCCTCCCAAGGAAATTTATGAATTTATACATGGTTTTGTTTGTAATGGCTACACCTAAACATGTCACTGTGAATGAAACTAAATACAAATACTAATAGTTGCATACATTTCCCTTAGTTAATCTTTATTAATTGGTCTTTATGCATAGAGTATTTGTGTATTCTGAAAGAACTATCCTTGTATTTCAAAGTTAAAGGTGCTCCTTAGAGATATGCATGGTTGTTCTATTGAAGAAAGTTAGCATGCTCGTTGCCAAGATTACCTAAGCGCAAATCCTAGTCAACACTATTAGACAAGGAGTATTAGAATAAATATAAACTGAATCTATCAAGTGAACTGATGAATAGTTTTCGTCACACGGACTAAGCCTCAAAACATGTTAATGTTAAAGAACCTTATAAAAACGATTGCATAAGCATTCCCTTAGTTGTCTATATGATTTTATAATCATCCTCTCATCCAACAACTTCACTCACCCCGTTTTTCTTTCAATCCGTGCAAATGTATCCTTTGATGTTCTAGTAGCATCTTAATAGCTTCAATTGTTTCTATAACTTCATCTCACAAGAATGAACTAACTAAATGAGAACAAATACTATCTTTTACAACTATAGAGTTTACAAGTCCTTGTGTCAATGTTATTGCTCCATTTTTTAATCTTTTTGTTATGAGTTACAAATGCCAGTGGATATACATCACTAAACTAAAATTCATTGCATAGCTTCTAAGATGAGAGCAAAAACTAACAAGAGCCACTTGCATTTTAGTGGCATCTTGGTTTTCTATTATTATAGTGGACGATCTTATGTCTCTGTCAGAAATATCTCGCAGAGAGCATTAGTGAATCTTTTAGGTCTTGCTAAGATATAATACTCTAGCACTAAGTATTTTAATTTACTCTTTATAAATGGGGTTTAAAGTCCGACTAGTTCCGAGCAAAACATAATGTGATGATATTCCAAGGGAGGAAAATAGATCTTTTAAATTAAAATTTAAATAGATAAATAAATAAATCGACCTAAATTATAATTAACCTAAATATTGACCACCGACCCTGAACATGACATCAAAATAGAGTTGACAATTATGGACCTCAAGACATGTGACTGGTGATTTGACCATAGTTACACCACAATTACACCGCATTTTAAAAAGAACAAAATCCTACCATATGAGGTCCATTAAGACAGCATTTTGCAACACCGCCTTCAGATCTTTTACGAAGACATGTATGGAGAGCTCTTGCTCAGACTTTGTTTCTCTGTGAATTGGAAGGCGATCTGGTGGAAGCATGCTTTCTCCTGCAAAGATAGAGATAGTGTCCAGCAGCATGCTTTCTCCTGCAAAGATAGAGATAGTGTCCAGCATATATTTCGGAGTGTCATTGTACTCAAATGCCAAAACTGGGTGGGAAACTTATTTATATTATAATGATTTTCTTTGCTCCCAAGTCTGCAAAGTTGGAAAACAAACTGGGTAGGGTCAACAAGTTAGGAGGTTGATGCAGCAGTGCTACAAGACCAAAGTTTATACAATTTGGCAGAGTAGAAACAGAGCTTCCATTGATCAATGAGTCCAATTTCTAGACAAAAGTGCAAGCCGTATTTTCAACAAATTCAGTAAACAGTAGATAAGTTTAATTGTGAGGTTTTATTTCGATTAGCTATGTACAGCAGTTCAAAACTGCTCACAAGCTTCTAAGTTCACTTAGTTATTAGAGGATCTAGTTTGTTGCACTTCAGATTTGTAAGTGCCTTATCTACATTTGCTTTTGATCTCATTCAAACCTGCTTTACCAGTAATAGTTAATATGCCTTGAATAAACTTTCAAAATATTAGATTTTGCAAGGCAGTTGACTTTAAATGATATACCTTAGATACAGCCAAATTTTACCACAAAATAAATAAATAGCCTTCTACTCATTAATAGATCAATTTCAAGGAAGAGAAGATGGGACTCAAAATGAGTTCAGTTCTACCTATCTGAATTACAAAAGAATGCGGACCCAAAAAGGAAGCAATATAATCAATTGTTATTTAAAAAAACATGAACTCACAGAGAGGCTGTCGTTGTGACTGCATGTCAGATAATGCTCAAAATAAATTTATCCAACAATTTAAAAATAAATAAAATAAAATAAAAACACAGCTGAAATATTTCCTTCAGTGAATTGGATGTTATTCATCTTTGCACAATAAGAATAGATTCCTGCAAGTCCTCTCGCAAGTAGACTAATCCCTCAAAAAGTGACCAACTCAAATCTGTTCAGCTTCTGCTTGTATCAAATTCTGTTGCAGTTTAAACTTCAATGACATCTACCAGAGCTACTCAGAACTCATTGCAACTCCATGTTTAGGCCACCATATCTTATGGCATATTAACCACAAAAGTTCAGCCTCTTCATTATTTTTGCATAGGCCGGTGTGACAATAGCAGGTTGTCGCAGCCTTCGTTTCGACTTTTTAGACTGCAATGTAGAAAAGAAAGTCAAAATTAGTTTTCACTAAATTAAAAGATATCAGGGCCATATTTGAATTCTAATACCACATGGCTCAAAACCTCAAAGGTTTCCATTTTAGGCAATTTTTATCCCACTACATCTTTAAAAATAATAACTGATACCAAAAACAAAAACAAAACAAAAAAACAGGTTTTAGTAAATTAGTAATTGCTACAATTTTGTACTTTTAGAGCACTAACACTGACAGTTTTCAGTGACCTGTGATGTATTTAGATTTCTTTTCTTTTGAACTGCCTTCCTTTTATCACAATGTAGATAGCATACCTTACTACCTGGGAGAAAGTGTAACTAACATCATTCAGTCAGGAATCCTTTGGCTAAGAGGCTACAAATAGTCTATTCTGCCAAATATCCCCAGCACTTGCCCCTGACCCCAACCACTGTTGTGTGCACTCGTGTATCCACAAGCACAAACAAGACCTTGTCGTTAAAGAAACTTGAACCCCGGGGGGGACAATATGAACGCCCGCTTTCACCTCTGGCAAGACACTATTGACAAATTTAGATTATTGATCTTGTAACCAATGATTTTCAGTTAATTAAGTAATTTGAATCTAGTAAATGTCAATGGTGGTTGAAGCTAGTAGATGTCAAC
Source organism: Pinus taeda (assembly GCA_000404065.3). NCBI lineage: Eukaryota > Viridiplantae > Streptophyta > Pinopsida > Pinales > Pinaceae > Pinus > Pinus taeda. The sequence goes on along the minus strand of APFE031082840.1, from coordinate 109,484 downwards.
GGTGGCTTGCCGAGTTAGCAAAAGCATGTCACTAATATCACCCCCAGCAGGGTTCAAGTCCTACCAAGTAACATGCTAATGCTTGTGCCAGCATTTGTCGATGTGCACCAGATATCATTGACCAAGTTAGATTCTTGATCCTGTAACCAATGATTTTCAACTATTTCAGTGTTTCAAAGTTATTAGATGTCAACGGTGGCTTGTCAGATTTGTGAAAGCGTATAGCTAATATAACCAACCAGGGTTCAAGTCCTATGAAGTGACATGCTAATGGTTGTCAATGCATGCCAGTGTGCTCAATAGCAGTTGGGTCCAGGTGCATGTCATAGGCAACTTTGGCAGAATAGATAGCCCCACTCATCACTGCTTAGTCGAAGGCAACCAAATTGAATGGTGCTAACGTTTCCACCATGATGCTAAATCTGGGCATCTTAGCCTTCTCCGTATGTGAGTTTTCAGTTGTCCGTTCATATGCAGCTGTACTTTTGTACTTTCATGAAGTATTTACTACTGATGTATTAATATATTTTTATGTAAGTCAAAGGGTGGTGATATTTAGTGTTCAAAAAACATTACTGGAGGTTAGTCACATGACACTTTCCATTATGCTCAAGTTTCTGTTAGATTTCTGTTAATTTTTAGTTAACAATGGTATGTTCTATGTTGCAACAATTACGTCCATGTCCTTTAGATAGCCCAATGACAATTTCCAATTTAATTTCCAATAGCAATCACATTAATCATTAATCACATTGACAGTAACTGTAAATAGAACATAGACAATAAATGCAGAAGACAAGCCAAGACAAGAGATCACCAGGATTTGGTGAATGCCAGGGAAAAACCCCAAGATGGGGAAAACCCTTTGACCAATTCTTCTTATTATTATATCAAATGTTCAGCAGAGAGAAAGTACAAAAGTCAAAACAGCCCTGTCAAATCTGTAGTCAACAACAGTCGAATTATGCCCTAGCTAGAAAGTCAACGCGGTCAATGCAGCAGCACACAGTCCACAATGTAGCTCAGTCAAACCCAGTCAAACTCGGCCTTCTTTGCTGGTCATTCTTTGCTGGTCAAAGTCAGCCCAAAACAGTCAATAAAACAGCAGTCAAACTCGGTCAAAATCCGAACTTCTGTCCTGCGATCAGCCCAGTCAACATGCTGAAAAAACCTCGGTTCCAACTTCCTGTGTCAATTAATGCAGCCTTCCAAAACTGAAATTTTGGCACAAAAAAGCAGTCAAAGGAGGTCAAAAAGGCCCTGGTCAACGCTGGTCAAACCCTGCAACAGATCCTGAAATACGGCCCTGTAATCCGTCCTCTTTCAGCCACATGTGTGAGAGAAGAGTTGCTCCTGTAATCTGTACAAACCAATCAGAGGAGAGAGATATGTAGTTGTGTGATGATGTCAAATGAGGTTTGAGGTCTCTCTTATTTAAATTTAATACAAGTCATTGAGGGTCAAAAGACATGTCCATTGGGTTTCATGAGCCTACATGATGATGTGGCCGACCTTGACAATTTGCACATGCGTGGGCTTAACCTCAAAAACATATAAATTTGATGATCTTTACGTCGATTTTGGTGCTCTCGAAAAGAGGATTTCAATGCAATAATCATCTCCATCAAATGAGCTGTCCAAAGTGGAATTTAGCCCTGGTTGCCAATTTTAACAATTTCTAATACCCAACTACTAATTTAATAAAAATTCTGAGATGAGGAAACTGAAAACTGAACTCCAAACTCTTTTATTAAATATGTCGAGTACTCTAACAAATAATAGCAGTGGAAAATAAAATCATGAAGACACAAGCACACAAGAAACCCAACTGGGGAAAACTTGCCAACTTGTGTGTTTTATTGTTATTTTGCTCAGCGAAAACCACAGAAAATTGATTACAAACACTGGGAAAAATTCCCCTTCAATTCGTTGTCCCTCAACACACTGTTCTGTGTCTTTCTAACCAACTTGGCCCCTGCATACGCAGTTGTACGGACTCGTACAGGCTATTCAGCCCTCCTGCGTAGGCTGACTCAGCCTTGGAATGTGAGCACATTACTGAAGAAATCACTAAGGTTATTTGGCTCCCGCCTCTTTGCCCTAGCACATTGAACTGGAATCTCTTCTTGCTGAGCTAAAACACACAATTCTCTAGTCCATAACGATGATAGCCAAGTCTACACCCTTCCCTTTTTATAAAATCAAATTGGCCCTTCAACTCAAGTTGAACTGGCACATTAACTCAAGTCATTAACTTAAGTGGAACTGTTGAGATCGATTTACTAGTTTTGACTATAATTTTCCTAAGTCAAAATTAATTGAAAGTATTGTTGACCACTGAAAGTTGTACATAAAAAATTTTGAAGACTCCATGCCCGGGGATATGTCAAGGGCTTCATGTACCATCAAAGTTCATATATCATCAGAATTTTTTATCTCTAGCTTCTTCTTCTCATCTTCTTCTATGTTGTACTCTAGGATGAATTGAGTCATGTAATAGTCCTAGGTAACTTGGGACATTGTTATCAATTTAGTTTACTCTATGAGGTTTTTTCACTTGGTTAATTATTAAGTATTTTCAGGCAATTAATAATTAATTGAGTTTTTCCCTCCAAGCATAACCCCAAAGCCGGAGTGTGGCTTGATGGAAAGGCCTTGGGTGAGTCCTAGGGACTAGGTCATTGTATATTACCATACTATATCACTCATAAAACTTTGCAGAATTTGATTAAGTCTAGCGGTCAGTTTTTTAATTTTTTTAATTTCTAGCTAGACAAAAAACTTAATAAATTCTGATTGAAAAATGTAATAAGTGATGTCTAGAGAAGTTGCATGGGGTATGGGTGCTCAAAATTACACCTCTCGCTCTCAACTTTCTACTAAGACACACTTTGGGGGTAAAAAACAAGTTCTACACCCTCAAAACCTACTTTCCTAAGTTTGGGAAAATGTGGCAATAAATTAGCCCAAAAATAAATTAAATGGAGAAAAATAAAAACTCCATGTGACAAAATGGCATGGAAATGACTTGGAAATTATCTCAAGTCAAGAATCAAGTAAAAACACAAGAAGAAGATAATTTGGCACATGACATCATTAAAGCATTGAGCACATGGGGAAATCAAATTCCCAGCTACAAATGAGGAAATCGATTGGGTGACTTGGAACATCGAATTTCTTGGAGGATCTTTTGTGGAGGTCAACGAATTTGGAATGACAGATTAGTAGAGTCTTGTCTCCACTCTCACTACACTTAGCTCCTACACATGGCAAGGAACTTCACTCCAGAGTCCAAACCCCATGCATTTCTTGTTGGAGGCTCAAGAGTCAACGCATGGCAAGAGGGGAGGTGTCAATCATTTGATTTGGTCACTGAGATCATGTGAGAGATGACTCTCTCTTTTTCCACATTTGGCATATCTTTACTTCACACATGGAGAGCTCAATTTTCTTGAGGAGATATGTTGGGCCAGCTAGAGGAATTCAATTTTGATGAAGTGCACATGTGTCATAGCTACTTTCCACTTGGAATTCGACTTGCTCTTCTTAGGATCTTCCCCAACTCCACTTGTCACATGGTTCTTTCATTGTGATCTGCTCTCATTTCTCTATTTAAGTGAGCTTTGGGCTCTCATTTTGTATTCTTGATACTAGCTATTATGCTTGCGGAAGTGTAGCTACTTTGTACACTTTAAAATATCAATAAAGACTTTTGGGTTTCATTCATGAGAAGTTCTTCCTTCTTGGAGCATGGTATAATCTTGTGTTTATTTTCCTTGTATATGTGCTAATTATTTATGCTTCCATATACTTTAGATGTTTTGATGTAGAGTTATCTTGCATCAATACATGATTTGAAAATTGTGCTCTAGATTTAGATAGTCCTAGTAGATTTCACATAAATCTCTAGGCCTCCTTTTCATTGCATATTTCTCAAATCTATATGTGGAGCTCATCTTTCAATTGAAATGTGTAGAAAGGAAATTTCTAGTTGGATCAAAGATCAAGCATGACGGGAAGTCTTTGGAGATACCAACCCACTCTTGATATGCTCTTGAAGGAACTCTCATTTGTTCTTTGAGCCTCATAGTCTAATCTAACACATTCTATTGCAGGGGTGCTAGCCATAGGTTGTATACAAGCCAAGTTATTTTCAAATTCAAATCATTTTTCTTAAATCTTGTGCTTCATTGTTTTCAAATTTTCTATTTAAGAGTTTGATGATACGTAAGCAAAGAGGAGAGTTTACTCAAACTCTTTAGCTTAGCCCTTGTGAATTAGAATGTACATATACATTTCATTTTGTTGATTTTCCACTAATAATTGATTTGTCTTGCAGCCCTTGTTTGAATTGTTTGTTAACTCCTTTGTGGCAGATTTGAGGAGCAAGTGCTTAAGACTTTCGACAAATTTTTTGTAGGACCTTTGTTAATTTAAGGTATGTTCTATCCTTAGAGCAATTTATTTCAATTTTCACAGTTAGCTCAATATCTTTTCCAGATTAGCAATCACATCAGTATTAAAGTAAACTGCAGATAGAACATAAACATAAATCGTAGAAGACAAGCCAAGACAAGAGGACACAAGATGTGGCGCTAGCCAAGGACAAACCCCAACGTGGGGAAACCCTTGATCAATTCTTCTTATATGTGCTTCAATAGTTCAGCAGAGAGAGAGAGAGAGAGAGAGAGTACATTTACAACAGAAGTCAACACTTTGACATATCTAAATAAGAGCATAGATCATCTCTAAGAAGATGATACATGAGGTCGCTGAACTCAGTTGAAGACATGTTGCTTCAACTGATTCTCCCAGGTGACTCCATCACCATGCTGCACTGATCATTGTGTTGATCCTCGTCATCATGTTGCACTTCACCGTGTTGCACCAAGCTACACCCGTGTGCCACCGCTGCACCATGTTGCCACATTGCTATCACATGTGGTATGTTGAACCATGTTGTCATACAGCATGTCTCATGTGCTTACAACACCATGCTTGTTGTTGTCCCAAGTGGCATGATGTACCTTGTTGTTGTCCTAATGAGTTTGCAGCATCATGTTTTTGGTGTTGTCCCATTGTAGCCTTGTTGCCACATGTCATTGCAGCTGTTCCAATTGTGCCTTTGTTGCCATGTCATAGTTGTTGTCCCAGTTGTGTCTTTGATGCCATGTCTGCCATCCATTGCTACTCCTCTGATTGCTTGTTGTCCCACTGTTTGTTGCACCAAGCACCATGCCTAGCTGTCCCATTTATCTAGCTGCCAACATACCATACATGTATGTATTGGCTCATTGTTCGAGGTCCACTCCTATGCTGCCACGTAGGCCTAGTTAGGGCATCATTACAGTCCCATATCTTGCCTTCAATTCTGCCCAGATCTGCTTTTAAGGAGTGTGGTTTCCCTTTGTTAAGAGGCTGACCCTTCTTACTGTGAATCTGGGCAGTCTAGCCCTCCTTAACAACTTCGGTCTGACTATGATTACAGTGGCACCCTACAACAAAACTGTGTAGGATTGCGACTGCCCTTCCATGGATCTGCACCCTTCCAAAGTGCCCTCAAATCAGTCCTATGACTGCAGCTCTTCCAGCAAGGGAACTCGACCCTCCTTCACCTTGAAACAGGCCCTAAACCAACAACGTTTAGCCCTTAAGGGCTTGGCCTAGCACACCACATACTCAGCCTCCATTAGGGCAACTCGAACCTCAAAACAATCCTCCTATTCCACGTTGTTCCAGCCTCCTTATCTTGCAGCTAGGGCATGTTGTTATCCTCCTTACTGCATCTTAGTAGGGACCAGCGTATAGGGCTATAGGTCTCCTTCTAAACTGCATAGAGACCAGTGTATAGGTTAGGGCTATTCTCCTTGATAGCGTTAGGGTTGCTCTTCTCCCTAACTTGACTATGTCCTCTTGGTTAGGGCAGCCTGCGGCTAGAACATCCTTTAGGACTGCAGCTAAGGCATCCTCCTCCTAGATCTCTCTTCCACTAAAACCCAAAGCGAGTGGAGAGAAATAAAGAAAGAAGTGTGTGTCGAAATGACTATCAAGTCACCTCTTTTTATGCTAAATCGTGGACAACATGTGTGGGTTATTTGGTTGTTGGCCAACCTTAACGAATTGTCTTATAACATAATTAAATTAATAACTCCATGAATACTTATCGAAATTGGATGATCTTTAGATCAATCCTACACCTCTCGATGAGAGGGATCCAAGAAAATTATCAACTGCCATAAATAATATGACCCACATGGAGATTGGCCCTAGTTTCCAATTTTAGCAACCTTTGACGACGAGTTAGCAACCCCAGATCAACAAAGTCGTGAGCCTTTTGGAGGATATTTTTTGGCATAACCAAGTTTCATTTGAGGGTAGATCTTTTCCTTGACAAGGTTATGGGCTAGTAGAGGCATAGCCTCTCTCCATTGGCATTAATTGTAACATTTTTCATGGTTGATTTGTTGACGGAAAAATATCATTGATATTTTCAGATTTGAGGAGACCTCATTTGTGATCTCATTTGCCAAGTATCTCTCATTTTCAAGGAGGAGATTTAGCTCTTATAGTTCACACTTTTGTAAACCTCCCCTTGCTTCATTTGGCAACCCTTTTGAGAGGCTCTTACTCATTGTAACATCACTAATAATAAAGATTTATTTTCTTGTGAGGGAGCTTGGGAATTATCCCATGGCATCCTACCTCCTTATTTAGAAGGACTTCTCTTTTGGGTGGATTGACTGTCTTAGCTTAGTTTCTAACTTGCATTTTTTGACTCTTGTTAATCTAATCTAACTTGTGCATGATTTAAATCATAATTTAAACACATAACACTCCCAACTTCTTAGCTTTGCAATAAAACTTGCTATTTCATTTGCTAGATCTTTTGTGTTGGGAAAATTACTTTCATGATTATTTAAGCTACAACATTTACAAATCTTTCTGGGCAACTCATTTTATTTGCTACAACTTGTCACAAGCAAGCTTTTCAGATTGGCAATCTTGATTGGTCTAGTTTCATTCACTTAGCATTTGCTTCATATGTTTTGTTGATACATGCTTCACTATTTTTATGACAACTTGTGCTTGAATGTTATCTTAATTATACTGCTCATTGATAAATCCTTTTGAGACGTTTTCATTTACTTGGACCAAATTAGCAAAGCTAACATTTAATTATTTTTGGGCAACTTGTAAAGCTTATATTCACGTGCAATTTACTTTTTCAAAGCTTATGAGTTGATGTTAATTTCCATTTATTATTCCCGTTGAAAGACATTGGATACATTGAAATATTTTCTCTCATTACACTCCCTGGGGAAACAATAGCATTCAAGCATATCATTTAGGCATTCTAGTTTAGACTAGCACATTCAAGACTTACCTCCAAGCATAAGCTTGGTTGTATATACATAATAGGACAAAGTTTTCCTTGAAAATTTCTTCCATTGGTATAGATTAAGGTAAAGTGTGTGACGTTGCAGTTATGAAAGTGTCTTTGTCCCTTTGTAGGAATGACAGCACATATGATTTGTAAAGATTAGGGGAAGGGTATCATTAACCAGTGATCATATAGGATATCCTTCTCTATCAACTGGTTGAAATAACCCTTGTTACCGGTCATATGACAAGATGCTCTACTGTCAATATACCACACATTATTGGCCACTAAACTTGCCATGCAAGCTATGAGCGAAAACTCCTCAAATTGAGAAGTAAACTCCTCCACCTATGTTGATGCTGCCACGTGATCCTTCTTGGATCCCTTCTTCCTATTTGGACACTTGGTGGAGTAGTACCCAAACTGATGACAAGAGAAGCACTTCACTTGTTCTTCGTCTTGCCACTTGAACTAGACTCGACCCCTCCTGGATTTTTCTTTCCCTTGACCTTGCCCCCTTTGCCAGCTAGGGAAAAGTTTTCCTCTTCCTCAATCTTCATATGACTAACCCAAATTTAGCTTTCTTTCTTATCTCCTCTTGCATGTAATCACTCCATAGTCGCTCCCAATCTGGAAGCTTTTCTCCTCTACTCACTGCATCAGTGAAGTTTTTCCACGACTTGGAAAAGCCCAATAGTGCAAAACTGACAAGGTCTTTGTCAAAAACGGTCTCCCCAACTCCAGCTAACTCATCCCTCACTTGGGCGAATCTAGTAAGGTATGAGATCGCAGACTCAGACTTGGTCATTTTGATATTTATCAGTTTATTTCTAAGTACCAACTTCCTGGCCTTACTCAAAGCCTGGTATAGCTCTAAGATAGTTGTCCACATGCCCTGAGTTGTCTTCTTTCCAGAAATGTGAGGTATGATGTGTTCCTTGACTCCTTCAAGAATTATTATTCTGGCCTTTGCATCCTTCTTATTATGCAAGGCCAGCTGCTGAGGGTCTTGTGGTTGGGCTAGTGGATTGTCGACAAATTCCCACACTCCTTGCTCCTCCAACACTACACCAATCCTCTCCTTCCAAGAACAGAAATTTGAGGCCCCTTCAAAGCGGTCCTCAAATCTCAACCCCAAATACGCCATTTGCTTGTTCGATCTATTCAAAAGCCCTTGCGCGGAGCTTGCTAAAAGAAAAGCCATGTGTAGAATATGCATTGGTCATGCAGCCAAAAACCCTTGTGCAACCCTACAGTGAACTGCGTCCCCTTCCCTGCATCTTTGACCTGCCCTTGAGGAAAACAACACACTTCCTGGTATTCAATCAGAGACCTGTTCTGATCCCATGTTAGTTTCTAATACCCAGCTGCTAGTTTAATAAAAATTCTAAGATGAAGTCACTGAAAATTGAACTCCAAATTCTTTTACTAAATATGTCGAATATTCTAAAAAATAACAGCGGTGGAAAATAAAATCACGAAGGCACAAGCACACAATAAACAATATACCAGAATTTACCAAGGAAACCCCAACTGGGGAAAACCTACCAACTCGTGTGTTTTATTATTATTCTACTCAGCGAAAATCACAGCAAATTGATTACAAACACTGGGAAAAATTCCCCTTCAATTTGTTGTCCCTCAACACACTGTTCTGCATCTTTCTAACGAACTTGGCCCCTGCATATGCAGTTGTACAGACTCATACCAGCTATTTGGGCCTCCTGTGCAGGTTGACTCTGCCTTGGAAAGTGAGCACGTTGTTGAAGAAATCGCTGAAGCTATTCAGCCTCTGTCTCTCTGCCCTAGCACGCTGAACTGGAATGCCTTTTTGCTGAGCTAAAACACAAGTCTCTAGTGCATAATGATGACAGCCAAGTCTGCGCCCTTCCCTTTTTATAAAATCGAAGTAGCCCATCTACTCAAGTTGAACTGGCCTATCAACTCAAGTCATTAACTCAAGTCAAACTGCTGAGGTCGATTTACTATTTTTGACTATAAGAAAATTAGAATTTTCCTAAGTCAAAATTAAGTGAAGTATAACTGCGCCTTAGCTTCACTTGTGGGTCCCTCTGCCAAATTTAGTGCACTTCTAAATTTAGCAGAACCCTTCCATCTCTAACTTCAATTAACAGTTTCACGTAACTATCCTTTCTGTCAACTTTGCAGATACTACTTGATGACTATCTAAAGGTATTCTAATATATTTGGGTTTCTGCATTTGGAAACAGCTATATAGTGTTGTTCAACCTCATCTAAGAAACAAGGGAACATTTGCAAGCAAAACAAGCATTTCAAAAGATATGGAACAAGGTGGAAAGCAAAACAAGCATTTCAAAAGATATGGAACAAGGTGGATGTTACACTATGTATATAACACCAAAAAGAAAACTAAAATCGTCTACTCTTACTGTAGGAATCCAGCCTTGAAAGGATTTGGAGGTTCATTACTTTCGGGCAAATAAGTAGGAACATAGTTTAAACATATCCCAAACAATAGGTCTTGAAGAACATCATATCAACAGGGGATTTGAAGCAGTCTAACAGAGCAGAGAGATTTTTTGGCCATAGGGATGCAAAACATAACCACAGTCATATAATTGCCATCATATTTTGAGAGTCGTATACTAAATACACATGTTGAAGACTGTGCTTAGGGATTCACATCCTATCACAGCTTACAGGCTACAATACTAGATACACTGGAGGAGGACAGCAGATACTGCGTATTGCATTTATAATACAATAATAGCTTTGATACACCCCGATATGGATTCAACACAGCTGTGATATGTATCCAGATCTAAGTATGGTATATGCAGATCTGGATATGACATGGATGTGCTTAGAATTATGCTCAGAATATGTGTTGAATATGTCTGGCACAAATCCTCCAGTCTATCAATAAAAACTTTTGAAAGATGTTACAACATAAGCAAACAACCCATGAAGCCTTAATTTTTGTCAACTATAAATTAGCAATTGAGAAATGAAATACCTTAAACAAATATCTTCTTGTATTTGTGCAAATTTGAGGGCATTTTCAAATACAGAACAAACCTGGGCATTTTTACGAGGGTGTGGAGGAATTTCTCCAGGCATTTATGTGGATATTTTATGTGTGAATGTTTGGATGAAATTACAGTGCGTTATTGGACGTCACACTATGGAATTTGCATCCAACATTGCTGATCCTCCAGAGGATTCAAATGATGTGGAGTTTCAGTACTTTGATGAAGATAATTTTGATGATATATAATTTGTAATTTGTAATGAATCTGATGTGCTAACTCTAGATGGTACTAAGTAAAGTGACGAGACATTCATTTTGCATATCATAATACTAACATTAATGACAATTCTCCTTTTTGGCTTTATTTCATGAATGGCATTCTAAACCTTTATTTCTCATGATTTTTTGGAACATATAAATATATATTGCCACATCCTAGTTGTATTGTATCCAGGCCCTTCTATAAATTTGTTGTATCCATACCAGACACCACACCTATATCCATATCTATACAACTTAGCCTACACATAAGATCTTTAACTCAAGTAATTTGTAAGTTCCTATGATTTGTTTCATATCTATTTTGATTTAACAGTTTACATTTATGCTACCTTTATGTGATGGACACATTCCATCCTGCTTTCCGGGTCCCTGTTTCAATGTGCTTGTGACATTAAAGGTCAATAGTAAATACACATTCATCCATTTCTTTTATGATAAATAAACTAGTTGCCATGAAGGCATATCATTTAGTATTATTCATTCATTCAATCTCAAATCTGTCTTCTATTTCTGATTGTGCCACAATATAAGTTTGGTCCTTGCAGGGTGTGGAACTATGATTGGTGTGACATGGACAACAATCACTTGATTTTGCCACATGATTCATTGTAGCCATCAAGTATTTGGCAGTCTCATATGCACAATGTTATATAAGGAAACAAAATTGTTTTCATACCAGCCTAGATCCATCTTAACTCTGCATCTGCCAAGCGACGAGAGGGATCAAATCTCTTGGTGCAAACCTCTTTTTTATCCTTCTCGGCACCTGGTAGATCCGGAGTTAAGATGGATCTAGACTGGTTTTATATAATATTTATGAAATTTTGACCATTTTTAAAATAAAATAATCTTATCCTATAAAATTTGGTTAAAAAAATAGAAATTAACAAAAAAATTATAAAAGATATCAAAAATTAATTCATTTACAAAAATTAACCGTCGAAAATATGAAAAACTAACCATTTACAAAATTTAACCCCCAAAAAAATATCATTTTAATCCATTTCCAAAATGTAACCCCCAAAAATAAGGAAAATTAACCATTTACAAAACTTAACCCTTAAAAAATAAAAATAAAAAATTAACCATTTATAAAATGTAATAATTCACTAATAATTTTATTGTAATAATACCCGAACACCCGCACTCCATCCGATCGTTTAAAATCAGCACACATCATAAGCCCCCGAGGGGCGGGTTTGAATTCCACATTGCTTCCATTTAAATAAGGATTTTTTTGTCCAAACAGGGGGGCAATACCTGCTTTAATGATTACACATATTTTTTTGAAAAATGTAAATGTAGATCCATAAATGAAATTTATAATGTATATAGACTCGTTGACCATCTATATATGTGCCTTGAATAGACCATCTAATGTTGCACCTGGATGCTTAATTTGCAAATTTAATTCAACTCAAATCAAATGATTATTTCCATCCTTCCAAGTCTAAACACTATGGTCACAATAGACATAATATGAATTAGATCTGTTGGTTCACTGAGAAATAAGTCTCAGATCACTATGAGACTTCCCCTTTGTTCGCATCGTTGAAGCTACCTCACCAACTTGGATCCCCGCAGCTATAGCAGCAGGGCTTTCACAGAAAGAAGCTACACTAGGAGATGATAGTAGCTCCAAGGCATCAGCAGGTATTAAAGAGTCAGGCCAATAAGAAAATATAGAGGGTTATGCTCATTACTTAGACCAGATCACACGCAAGTACAAGGGGAAGCCACATCCTTCTAAGACCCTTAACGATCCCGTGAAGAAAGGAGAATGCAGGGCATATGCCTAAGAAAATTTAAAAAATAAAATAAATAAATAAGAAATTCGTTCAGTTGTACCTGTAGTTAAACCCAGCAAGCACAAAACATATAGAGCTCAACAACCTAGAAACTCAGCAGCCACATGTATATAAGAAATGAAAAACAAAAAGTTGTGCACTTAAACCTGAAACCAATAATACAAGATTGCAAAGGAGCCATGTGTGTTATGGAATTTATCAATAAAAATGAAAGAGAAGAGAGAATTTCTCCATTTGAAGCCTATGAAACCTGCATGCCTAAAAAACCAAAGCTTGATTCTTGAAAAACCCTAGTCAAGAAAACGAGAAACGAACACTGGAAAAGAAATTGGGGCAAATGATAAATGATGAGAGGAAGATGCATAAGAGGAGAAATGATCAATGTGAAGATATCAATACATAGTGTGCATCAAGATATTAATACCATGGGAAAAATAATGGGTTGTCAAAACCTTAGTCCAAAAACAGGTAATGTTTATAGGACAGGACAGCAAGGAAAATTTTAGGGGCTACTATTCGTAGGTGGGCTAATTTTCCATGCTTTTCTTTGGTGGAGATCATGGTACTATCAATTGCTTGTAGGGCTCCTCTTTCTACATCATGTCATGAACTTCATCTTGTTCATCAAGGAGCCTTCTTCATCATCACTTTATCGTAGGGCATCCACCATCTTTTTCATCACTTTCCCTTCAACAAACCATAGTGTTGAACCGATAGTCATGTCATCCTTCTCTTCATCGGAAATTGATCTTCTAGTCCACCTCTGGCTTTTCTTCATACAGCTACCTCTTCCAAGGTTTTTTTTCTCCCAGGATCTTCCATCCAATCACACATGCATTAGTTGTAGGTGACTTCTACAACCTTTTTTCAGTAGCCCTATAACAACCCAACCAGATGTTTTCAAAAATCAAAATGAACAATAAATCAAAGTTACCTCTTTATGACACCCTTTCTTCATGACATCCAATTCAATCACACGAATATTAGTTGTAGGTGACTTCTACAACCTTCTTTCGGTACCCCTATAACAACCCAACCAGAGGTTTTCAAAAATCAAAATGAACAATAAATCAAGTTACCTCTTTATGACACCCTTTCTTCATGACATCAGCTTCTAACATCAACATCCTGCACATGTATGAATCCATCTCCAAAACATACATTACCAAGGTTCTCTTTTTCTAGCACGCATATCTTCATACCTTCTTCATGCAGATGTCATAACTAATCCTTCTAGTCAATATCAGATGTTGATTCCTTATCTTATAGATGCGTCTTCCCACGAACTCTTCTGTCATTTTTCTTCACATTTGCTTTCCTCGAGATCTTTTTTACATGGTTCTTTCAACTTAGGAACCATGCCACCTCAAGTTCTTCATGAAGTCATATTATGTTGATTTCATCTTGTCAATATGTAGAAGAATTCAAGGCACATTCTCTACTTGCCTTCATGCATCTTTCTAATGGAAGAGATTCTTTTTCTTTCATCATGCTCATGAGATAAACATTTTAACCCATACTATCTATAACCATACGATGAAATGACTTAATCTCTCTATTACCAAATATATACATACCTCTTCCTTCTTTTGGTCATCTAGACTTCCTTCAGCAACTTCCTTTCCTTGCTTGAAGATGAAAGTATTTCAACCAACTTGACATGTTGCATATCTTGGTCATCATACCTTACTAGTGGATCCCACACAAGGTGGAATGTGGACCATCTGTGAGGCACTTGCTTCTTCTAAGAAGAGGTGAACCTTCTCATAAAGATTCTAGTGGAGGATCTTGATGATCCTCATTCTGCAAATGCCCCTCTCTAATAATGATGATAATCTATGATGACCTTTCTATCTTGCTAGATGACTACCTCCAACCAGATAGCCTACTACTTTCCACTGGAGATGCCATGAGTTATTTCATTTCTATTATGATGACTGCTACAACCATGTAGACTTTCTATTTCAGTTATCCTTCCATGATGTCATCTCAATCTTATAATGCATCCTATTATACTAGTAATGATTTCTATCATGATTACCATCTTTCATAACTGAAAAGATCTAAGTGAAGGAGGTTATCTCAGTCATAGTAGAGATCTTTCACTTCCTCCTTCTTTGTTTTCTTCTTTTCTGATTCTTCCACTTCTTCGATAACATGGGCCTCATTTCTTTCCTTTCTCTTCTTCTTGTCCTTCTTGAGTCTAGGACAATTCCTCTTAAAGTGCCCATATTCATTACATTCATAGCATTTCATTTTTGACATATCGATCTTCTTCTTTTTCCAAGGATCAAACTTTCCTTTTCACCTGGCCATGGCAGCGTATGCTTGAACTTGTTCATTTGATCCAACATCGCTCTTTTCCTTCAACCTAGTTTCTTCAATCTTACATAATGACCAAAGTTCATTGAATGGAGTGGCTTCCTTTTTTCCATAGATAATTGATACAAAGTTGCCCCATTCATCAGGAAGTGCATTGAGCAAAACGATGGTCATCTCTTTATCAAACATTATTTCTCCTAGTTCTTGTAGTTGATCTCTTTTGAGATACCTTCATAAGGTATGAGACTACTCCTTCATCCTTAGATACCTTCATTTTGTATAATTCAATTCTCAATGACATAACTTCTCCTGCAGTGCTTACCTAAAACAATTCTACCAACTTTTCATAGAATTTTTTCAATGTTTCCATCTTTGCTACCAATGTTATCAGAACCAGTGGAACTGACCGATCCGGCTACTTTTGGCCCAAAACCAATCCGAACCGGCCTATTCCGATTTGTTTTGGTTTTGGGCCAAAAACGGCCGGATCAGTCAATGATCCGACCTATTTCACCGAACTGGTTGGTTCAGGACCAGTCTGTGCGATTTGTACGTATGGAGACCAGCGTATAAAAAAAAATGCATTTTTTTTAGTTGATTGGCCCACTTCTAATTCTCCCCTAGGCTAGCCTAATATTCAAGCCTATGGACCTCAGCCTAATAATCAAGTCTATGGCCCTAGTATTGTTATGCAATTCATGGTAATGTTGAATTCTTAAAGTAAAAGTAACATTCTCCTTTATCTTTCATTTTCATCCTTTTACTTCAATTTTTATCATTACCATGAAATGATTCAAGATGTTTGAGAGTGGTTCCAACCTCACTGGATTTCATATGGAGAAAGTATAATTTCAGATTTCACTCAAAACCAAGTAGACTTTACAATTTTGCAAGATTCTAGGATTGGGGGGATTGCAACGTTTCCATCGAATTTTGTCATGTACAAGAGTATGGAACTAGTATTTAATAAAGAGCTCCAAGCCCTCTATGTACTTTGATGTTAGTGGCATTGGTTTTCGAACTCTGCTACGATGACTCTACTAAAAATGTACCCATCACTCAAACAAAATCTTGACATGACATGCTACGTTTTTTTCCATCGGATTGTCATGTACGAGGGTATGGAACTAGTATTTAATAAAGAGCCCCAAGCCCTCTATGTACTTTGATCTTAGTGGCATTGGTTGTCGAACTCTACTATCATGACTCTACTAAAAATGTACCCATCACTCAAACAAAATCTTGACATGACATGCTACGTTTTTTCTATCTTATTTTAATGCCTAAATGGTTATATTGATTACAAAGACCCCAATATAGGCAATGATTTTGATGATATGTAGGCATTTGTTGTAGCATGATTCTTTCTGGATGCTAGAGGCCATCTAGAGCCTATTTGTTGATGTATTTTCGGTTCAAAGATGGATTGCACTCGATGCTATTTTGGTTATGTGCACCCTTACATGCTATGTAAATGAGAACTTTTGCATATTTGTGTATAAATGGTTTGGATTGATATGGATGCACATGAATATATATGTTATTCTTTAAAATATGAATATTTTACGTGTTTTTGTAAACCGGTTTTTTTCCGGTTCTGACCGGTTCTCGGTCCACAAGGTTTTTTGGTTCGATCATCGGTTCGGTTTTGATAACATTGTTTGCTACATAAGGGATGATTGAATCCTAGATTGATTCTATGAGGATTCTTTGAGCCCTTATCACTCCTTTCATGAATTTTGATAGTGCTTGAGATTGCTCTTGAGATGGTTTGGAGATTGAACCCTTGACATATTTGATAACGTCATTCTCTATGAGGATCAAATCTATCCTCTTATTCCATGCAAGGAAATTCGATGACCCATCCAGTTTGTTGCTTTCCTTCCAGAATGAAGTCATGTTGATAGTAGATTCAGACATAAATATAAAGATACTTACTTTTCAAGCGAAGATGCTCCTTAATGATGATATCTTAAACTTGATGCCTTTTTGATGATATTGATAATAGAAGATGCCTTCTTGATGAAGATGTCTTTCTTCATGTATGCTTGAAATGTGATCATTTATTCAACGAGAGGGAGATTCACCTTGATTTCTTTGATGATGATGGAAATGCTTCTTCTTGCTTTCTTTGGACGTAGAAATGTAAAATACGAAGACTTCAAAATGCTTCAAAAGTGTACTCCTCCTTTCTTTGAGTGGAGGTAGGGTCCTTGAGGTCTTCTTCTCCTTGTGATGATGTGATCCTTGAGATGAGTACTCCTCCTTGGTGATCTTGAGTTCGGCCCTTGTGTGTCCTTCTTCCATTGGAATTTTCAAGTTGCATTTCCTTGTTGTTGTCACCTTAGCTCTGATACCATGTTGAGAAATCTAGGGGCAACCAGATTAGGTGATTTCTCTTACTTTGATAACTGCTTGTGATGTATTTTTACTTAACTTGATTAACTTCTTCTTTCACTTGATTATTATTATGTTCTTATGATCAAACTGCTATGAAACTATGAAGATCAAATAGATAAGAGGACACAAAATGTAGGCTACAAGCGAGGCTCAAAACCTCTCCTCTTGAGAGGAAAAGCCACAAGAATTCCTCTTCTTATAGAAAGTTCAGATGACAAATTCCAAGACCTAAGACCCTTGTTAAAGACCCTTCCAAGACCAAGTCAAACTTCTTCTTGATAAACTTTTCTAGCTACTTTGACCTAGCAGCTTCCAGCAATTTCGACCCAGCAACTTCGACCTAGCAACTTTCAACAACTTCTTCTACAATTTCGACTTTCCCGGTAGTTTCTTTTGCAACTTCAACTACCCTAGCAACTTCTGCAATTTCGGTCTAACAGCTACTTTAGAAACCCTAACAAGAGAGAGAAGGAGGTCCAAAACTTTGATCTTGCTTATCTTCTTCCTTTTCTTAATTTTCATCCCTTTCCAACTTCTTTCTTTAGGAAATCGAATTTCTTCTTGCTTGATTGAATTGTGCTTCCAAATGAAGTCGGGGTTCCCTTGCATATAGGCTTCTTAGGAGGCCAAATTGTTGTCCATGAGACTGATTTGATCCTTCTTATAGGCCGACTTGTTTGACAAGGTCTTGGAGGGTATTTATGACACTTTTGACTTAACAAAAATTTTCTTTACAAGATATAACATGCCCAAAGGGGTCTTACATGTATGACAATGACTCTTTTGACTTCATATTTCTATGACAAACCTAGGAGCACTCAATGGGTGCTTGACCTATAAATAAATTTATCTTGAGCATGAAACCCATGCATCAAGAATGACAATAATAATTTATTTTCTCTTTAATATCAAAGATATAAAATCATGATTACAGTAGACATTATGAAGACCAAACCTAGTTACACATTTCAACACAAAGTGGTCCAAGGTATGCCTTTGATTTTTGTTTTATATGTTGACGATCTATTCTTGACAGGTAATGAACCTCTAATAATCAAAGTAAGAGGGAATTGGCCTCAAAGTTCGAAATGAAGGATCTTGGCATGATGCATTACTTTCTAGGATTAGAAGTTTGAAAAGGAAAATATGGCATGAAGCTAATGGAAAGATTTGGAAAGACAGAATGCAAATCTTTGGACACCCTAATGGAATTGAATTTCAAGAAATTATGCAGACATGTTGAACCTGACTTAACAAACTCCTCCGAGTACTGACATTTGATTGAGGCATTGATGTTCCTTGAGAACACTAGTCTGGATATGTGTTATGCAGTGAACACCTTGACTACACATTGGATTGCCGCCAGGTACATTTTTGAAATAATCTGCATAGGACGATCAATCTTGGTCTAAGTTATACTACAGGAGATGTATGACTACATGAATGTATTGATATTGATTGAGCTAGAGATGTTATTGATAAAAAAAGCACATCGGGGTGCAACTTTAACTTAGTATCTACCATGATATCTTGAATGAGCAGGAAATAGAAGTTTGTAGCTTTAAGCACAACTGAAGTTGAATACATTGTTGCTAGCATGGCTATCAGCGAGATAGTTTGGTTAAGGAAGCTCTTTGGATAGTTGTTAAGTTATGGTATGTTCTATGCTTATAATAGTTTACTTCTTTTTCTTATTATATTCCACAAATTAGCAATCGCATGTACATAAATAAAGTGCAGATAGAACATTAAACGATCGACAGAAAACAAGCCAAGACAAGAGACACAAGATGTGGTGGCTAGCCAGGGACAAACCCCACAATGTTTGGGGAAACCCTTTGATCAAATCTTCTTTTATCTTCAATAATTCAGCAAAGAGAAATAGTACAATAAATTTGATTTATATCAGCAGTAGCAAACCCTAGATCAGCAGCATCAGCATTAGCGGCTTCATCATCAAACTAAGGCAGACAATATCTCACAAACCGACCGTCGAATCAGCTTGATTCCACCACCAAAAGTTGCGGCTTCCAGAGGAGGTTCAAATGAACCTACAATGCAGTTCAGATGAGGAGATCTTCTGGTCCACGCAGGTCAAACTTCACTTCTGCAGTTGCAGCTTCAGTTTCAGCAGCTTCCTTCAAACTAGGGCAGTCGATATCTTGCAAACCGTCCATCGGATTGACTTGATTCCACCACCAAAAGTTGCGGCTTCCAGAGGAGGTTCAGATGAACCTACAACGCAGTTCAGATGAGGAGATCTTCTGGTCCACACAGGTCAAACTTCACTTCTACAGTTACAACTTCAGTTTTAGCAGCTTCCTTCAAACTAGGGCAGTCGATATCTTGCAAACCGTCCGTCAGATTGACTTGATTCCACCACCAAAAGTTGCAGCTTTCAAAGGAGGTTCAGATGAACCTACAGCCCAGTTCAGATGAGGAGATCTTCTGGTCCACGTAGATCAAACTTTACTTCTACAGTTGCAGCTTCAGTTTCAGCAGCTTCTGTTTTCACATGTGTGAGGGAGAGACCATTTTCTGCGCAGTAGAGAGAGAGAGATGTGATGAGATGAGTGACTCCAAATGAGTAAAAGTCCTCCTGTATTTATACACAACGTTGGTGTTTGAATAGATGCGACTGTTGGGCTTCTGAGCCTACATGAGTTGTAGGTCGGCTTGATAATAATTCCATAATCAAAATAAATTTGTATCTCCATGAATACTTATCGGAATCGGATGATCTTTATATCAATCCTACACCTCTCGACGGGAGGAATCTAATAAAAATATTATCAGCGATAAATAAGATGACCCACATGAAGTTTGGCCCTAGTTGCCAATTTTAACACTCCCTCTCAACTAGGGAGAACTTCATCTGCAATCTGTCTATCGGTCGTTACTTTTCATCCATCAAATGCACTACCCTGTACAGCCTAACCCTTGCCCTGCTCTGCCCTATTATGCCCGTTATGCTTTGTCTTGTTCTACCCTGTACTAATCTGTACGACTCTGCTCTGTTATGCTCTACTCTGCTTTTGTCCGAATTATGACGAAGAAGAAATGATCAAGGATGTATTATGTTGACTCAAAGTCAGTCTTAGAGTATGTACCACTAGTCCCAAACCAGTCTCAACCAACCTGAAGTCAGCGTCATAGTGAGTACAACTCCTACCACTGGTCCCAAACCAGTAACATCCTCCACTGACTCAAAGTCAGTGTCAGAGTGCATACCACCAGTCCCAGACTAGTAACAACCGACCCGAAGTCAGTGTCATAGAATGTACCACTCCTACCACTGGTCCCAGACCAGTATCATTGGTCCCAGATCAATGGAGGTCATCCTAGCGTAGGAAGTACGGTAGATACAACGATGCGTCCATCGGTACTACTATGGTCCCTAACTTCATTTCCCTGCTCATTGATCAGATGAGAGGTACTTCTTATGAGTCCCAGACTGCATCGGTAGGATGCCTCGACAGGAGAACTAATCAATCCTGTCCTCACAAGAGAACACATCAATTGCTACAATCACCATGGAGAACACATCAATCCAGGCCGCCATGGAGGACACATCAATCCAGGCCTCACAGGATAACACATCAATCTTGCTACAATCACCATGGAGAACACATCAATCTAGGCCTCACAGGAGAACTAATCATCCTGCTATAGTTGCCATGGAGAACACATCAATCTAGGCCTCATAGGAGAACTAATCATCCTACTACAGTCACCATGGAGAACACATCAATCCAGGCCTCACAGGAGAACTAATCATCCTGCTACACAAGAGAGCGAATCATCTTGTTCCACAAGAGAGCGAATCATCTTGTCCCACAAAAGAGTGAATCATCTTGTTCCAGTGCGCACCACCAGGGGAGGGTGAGTCACCCTGAGGTCGTATATTTCTCCAATAAGAACCGCAAGCCCTCAGAGCTCCCAGAGCTCAATGTATGCAACATGCAGGACCCTTGTATAAGGGTTTCTTGCCGACTCCAAGTCGTTTGGGAAAATCACAGATTAGATCTTTCCTCGGGGCTTTGACAAGGTGTATCAACCTGTACATCATCTTAATGCGATGGAGCCTCCTTGCTCATCGACTTACCATATCGCAGATGATGTCTATCTGCTGGAGCAATCAACGAATACGGGATTCCTCAATAATTGAATCCCACCTCTGGTTGTTACAGAGAATCACAGTGGTATCCAATGTAAATTCAAACAACTCACTGAAGAGCTTTCGCAACCAGACTGCCTCGCACGAGGTCATGCTAGCAGCAATATATTCTGCTTCGGCGGTGCTCAAAGCCACCGACTTTTCCTTCTTGCTCATCCAGGATATCGAAGCAGATCCCAAGGTGAAACAGCACCCGGAAGTGCTCTTACGGTCCACCACACTGCTTGCCCAATCAACATCAGTATATCCAAGCAGTCTTACATCTCCAGCAGTGTATCTTAACACATTGTACCACGAAGATATCTCAGAAGATTCTTGGCATCAATCCAGTGACGCTCAACCAAATATGAGCTCACAATGCTAACTGCAAAACATATGTTCGGATGGAGGTTCACTAAGAACATCAATGCAAATGAGTTTATGAAACTCAGAGGCATTTCCTAAATCTGGTCCGACATCACTACCATATAACTTCTAAAAGTTAAGATCCTCGAGGTAGTCACAGGCTTGCAGTCCACCATAT
>APFE031082840.1:0-87558 GCA_000404065.3 Pinus taeda | reverse complement strand
GGTACTACTATGGTCCCTAACTTCATTTCCCTACTCATTGATCAAATGAGAGGTACTTCCCATGAGTCCCAGACTGCATGGGAAGGATTCCTGGACAGGAGAACTAATCAATCCTGTCCTCACAGGAGAACACATCAATCCTGCTACAATCACCATGGAGAACACATCAATCCAGGCCGCCATGGAGAACACATCAATAGGCCTCACAGGAGAACACATCAATCCTGCTACAATCGCCATGGAGAACACATCAATCCAGGCCTCACAGGAGAACTAATCATCCTACTACACAGGAGAGAAAATCATCCTGTTCCACAAGAGAGTGAATCATCTTGTCCCACAAGAGAGCGAATCATCTTTTTCTAGTGTGCACCAGCAGGGGAGGGTGAGTCGCCTTGTGGTCATATGTTGCTCCAGTAAGAACTGCAAGCCGTAAGAGCTCCCAAATCTTAATGTATGCAACATGCAGGACCCTTGTACAAGGGTTTCTTGACGACTCCAAGTCGTTTGGGAAAATTACAGATTAGATCTTTCCTCGAGGCTTTGACAAGGTGTGTCAACCTGTACATAATTTTATGTGATGGAGCCTCCTTTCTCATCAACTTACCATATCCCAGATGATGTCTATCTGCTGGAGCAATCGACGAATACAGGATTCCTCAATAATCGAATCCCACCTCTGGTTGTTATAGAGAATCACAGTGGTATGTGTTCAAACAGCTCACTAAAGAGCTTCCCCAACCAGGCAGCTTCATACGAGATCATACTCGTAGATATGTATCCAGTTTCGGTGGTGCTTATGGCAACCGACTTCTGCTCCCTGCTCATCCATTATATCGAAGCAGAATCTAAAGAGAAACAACACTAAAAAGTGCTCCAATGATCCTCCACACTACCTGCCTAATCAGCATTCGAATAATCATGCAGTTTCATAATTCCGGCAGTGTATCTCAATCCATGAGAGATTGTGTCCTGAAGACATCTCAGAAGATTCTTGGCACCAATCTAGTGAGGCTCGACCAAATATGAGTTCACAGTGCTAACTGCAAAACATATTTTCGGACGAAGGTTCACCAAGAACATCAACGTGAATGAGTTTTTTTTTTTTTTGAAACTCAGAGGCATTTCCCAAATCTGATCCGACATCACTACCATATAACTTCTGAAAGTTAAGATCCTCGAGGTAGTCAGAGGCTTGCAGTCCACCATACCAAATCTTTTCAAAATCTTCATCACATATTTTCCTTGAGATATGAAAATTTCCCTTGGCTTCTGCCACACTTCAAGTCCTTGGTTCTTCATTTCAAATTCAGAAGCCAACTCCCTCTTACATTTGTGAATGACAGGGTATGCACCTGTTAGAAAGAGGTCATACACATACAACACCAATATAAGAGGCTTGTCATCTTCAACCTTAAAGTAAAGGTTAGGATTGGCTTCACTCCTAGTGAATCCCAGCTTCATCAAGTGGCTATCGATCCTCTCATACCATGCTCAGGGTGCTTGCTTCAGCGCATAAAGAGCCTTCTTCAACCTGCATACATGATATTTTCAATCATAAATCTCAAATCCTTTGGGGTTGCTCCACATAGACCTCTTCTTTGATCGAACCGTGCAGGAACGTGGTCTTGACATCCATCTGATGTAGGTCCCATCCTTGTGAAGCCACAAGGGCTATGATCAAGCGGATGGTCGTATATCTGGCAACAAGTGCAATATCACATCATAGTCTATACCTTTCTTATGGGAGAAACCACGAGCAACAAAACGAGCCTTATACTATTCCGTACTTCCATGTACTGCAGCTTTATCTTGTAAAGCCATTTTGAAGTAACAATTGTCTTGTCCTAGGGTCTGGGAACTACTTCCCAGACATCATTCTCCATAATGGTCATAGCATCCTTCCATACTTGATGCTTGACGGCATCTGAGAATGATGAAGGCTCACTTTGTATGATTGTGCTCATGATGGTCAAGTATCCCTGATACCTGTTAGGTTTCTTACTTTCATGGAAGGTTCCTCGGGGTGCAGCATGTCTTTTAGCATCATCAAGTATCCCCCTAAGCCATGAAAGCCTCATCCTGGAAGAGGAAGGCTCAGGTGGATAAATAGGATCCATCGGTTCTTCCACATCAAGCATTGTTACATCATCTACCCATAGAGACAGCTTCCACAATCGTACGATGCCACACCTTTCTACTCTAGAGTATGTGGTGTAATAGTCTCCCTCTTAATGCCAACCTCAGGTATGCCTGAGTGAACCAACTGTAATATATCGGAGGTCTTGCTTAGGCTTGAGGGGAATGGTCCCCTTTTGAGCTTTCCTTCGGCACATCCCGAACATACACCTTTTTCTACTCGGAATTCGGGCATCCCAGTTACCATATGTCTTACATCAGGTAGATCTTTGTAATGAAGGTGGGCAAACCTCCAATGCCAAAGTTCGGACTGAAGAGATGTGTCATAAGACATGACACCTACCTGACTTTCATCGACCTGATATAATGAATCAACACGAAACCCAAGAGTAAAGGCATCTTTAACATTATTTTTCGATACACGTATATTGCCATCGCTAAAGGTTACCTTGTAGCCTTTGTCCTCCATTACCGAGATGGACACCAGTTTCTTTCGGAGGTCAGGTGCATTTAGTACATCCTGGAATTTCTAGCCTTCTTGAATGGTTGTCCTCATCCTTGATTTCCAGCATTCCTTTTACCTTTGCTATTGAATTTTCCATCCCTTTGATTACCATGAGAGGGATTTTGATCATCGTCACGGTGAGTCCTTTTTATCAGGGCATTCCCTTGCATAGTGACCTGCTTTATTGCAAATGTAACACCGTCCTTTTCTTCCACTCTTAGGTCTAGCCTTTCTTTTCGATTTAGACTCAGAATTATTTATTTTCTTAGCATGAGAAGAAAAGGCAGTAGGAGGACCTTTAGGCATGGGCATTTCTTGCTCTTCTATCATTGTTTCTTCTTGAATGCATCTAGCCATCACTTCCTTGAAACCAGGAATTGCATGATTGTTCAGAAGAGTAGTCCTGAACACGTACCATTCGGATGGTAATCCTCCAAAAGTCGTGAGTGCCATTTCTCTGTCAGTAATAGTCTCCCCAATAGATAGGAGATCGTTCTTGATCTCGGTGATTCTTAAAAAGTATGCTTGCATACTCTCATCTTTACCCTTCTTGATTTCCCTCAGCTTATTTCTAAGAAACGGAACTTGATTTGCATCATTAACTTTAAATTAACTCACCAGTCTATTGTAGATTTCCTTGGTGGTGTCCAGTTCAGAGATGTAGGCCACCAAGTGCTTGTCGATAAAGTCTCGGATGATCTTCTTTGTTTTGACTTCTCTGTTTTTCCATTTGTTCTAGGCAACAGCGGATGCATTTGATCGAGGCTCAACAATATTGCCTCTTACATGATCCAACACTCCTTGATCTTTTAGGGTTAGATCGATAGACATCTTCCATCCGTGATAGTCAGCTTTCTCACGGAGCTTGTCTTCAGCAAGAAATAGTGTTGAGGACCCCATAGTTCTTTTAGGATAGCCCTGCCAATCTTCTCTTCGGTGATTGCTCTTGCTCTTGCTCAGGCTTTGTCTTCACCTCCGCGCTGATCCCATGTTAAGTTATGGTATGTTCTATGCTTATAACAATTTACTTATTTTTCTTATCATATTCTACAAATTAGCAATCACATGTACATAAAGTAAAGTGCAGATGGAACATTAAGCAATCGACAAAAAACAAGCCAAGACAAGAGACACAAGATGTGGTGGCTAGCCAGGGACAAACCACACAATGTGTGGGGAAACCCTTTGATCAAATCTTCTTTAATCTTCAATAATTCAGCAGAGAGAAATAGTACAATAAATCTGATTTATATCAGCAGTAGCAAACCCTAGATCAGCAGCATCAGCATTAGCGGCTTCATCATCAAATTAGGGCAGACGATATCTCACAAACTGACCGTCGGATCGGCTTGATTCCACCACCAAAAGTTGCAGCTTCCAGAGGAGGTTCAGATGAACCTACAACGCAGTTCAGATGAGAAGATCTTCTGGTCCACGCAGGCCAAACTTCACTTTTGCAGTTGCAGCTTCAGTTTTAGCAGCTTCCTTCAAACTAGGGCAATCGATATCTTGCAAACCGTCCATCGGATTGACTTGATTCCACCACCAAAAGTTGCGGCTTCCAGAGGAGGTTCAGATGAACCTATAGCGCAGTTCAGATGAGGAGATCTTCTGGTCCACGCAGGTCAAATTTCACTTCTGCAGTTGCAGCTTCAGTTTCAACAGCGTCCTTCAAACTAGGGCAGTCGATATCTTGCAAACTGTCCGTCGGATTGAGTTGATTCCACCACCAAAAGTTGCGGCTTTCAAAGGAGGTTCAAATGAACCTACAGCGCAGTTCAGATGAGGAGATCTTCTGGTCCATGTAGGTCAAACTTTACTTCTGCAGTTGCAGCTTCAGTTTCAGCAGCTTCTGGTTCACGTGTCAGGGAGAGACCCTTTTCTGCGCAGTAGAGAAGAGACTCTTTTCTGCGCAGTAGAGAGAGAGAGATGTGATGAGATGAGTGAGTCCAAATGAGGAAAAGTCCTCTTGTATTTATACACAATGTTGGTGTTTGAATAGATGCGACTGTTGGGCTTCTGAGCCTACATGAGTTGTAGGTCGGCTTGATAATAATTCCATTATCAAAATAAATTCATATCTCCATGAATACTTATCGGAATCGGATGATCTTTATATCAATCCTACACCTCTCGACAAGAGGAATCTAATAAAAATATTGTCAGCCATGAATAAGATGACCCACATGAAGTTTGGCCCTAGTTGCCAATTTTAACAATAGTTGTTTGAGCAGGCTCTGGATATGACAGTGATATATTGCGGCAATAAGGTTGGGATCCGAATGGCAGAGGATCTCGTACATCGCTGGGATAGAGATATCTTCATAGATTGCGACAGTGTTGTTGTATGAGACAAGCTTAAGCTTGTGGTTGTTGTTTCCATGAGAGGGAAGATAAATAAGGTATCCTTTTATGACATGTAATTTCTCTAACATAATATTTGATTTGATGTTTCGTATGAACAGGAAAACAAAGGATTGTTGCTCGAAAGAACTGCATAAAGTATGATTGAACTCTTCAGTGAATTGTTTGATATGACCACATTGATATGTTTTTGATCTACAAAGAGAAGACCTGGTTGAGGACACGGATCTAGCTCTTCCCCCCTGTTTGAGCTACCAGGGTAAGAAATTGAGCCGAAGAGCTCCTAGGGTTGAGAGATCTCTAGACAATAGGGTATCGCCCCTATCTGTCACCCATGTGGTGGAAGACATATGCGCCCCTATCTTGGTCTAGCAGAGTATACCCCAATTAACCTCATACCCACAAGTTGGGCTTATTGGGATTGTCCATCCCCATTTGCCCAACAGGTTGAGGAGGCTCGAGGGTGTGTGATCCTTACCTTTGGTAAGTCAGGTATCTAACCCAAGCTCAATTATGATGCAGGTGTTCTACAACATGACTCTTGAGGGTCATTGTTGGGAAGATCAATAGATAATTGGATGGATGAGCTATTGTATCTCGCCTATTGCTTGACATAGGGTGGAAGACATATGATCCTCTATGAGATGACTTGGGGTGAGAGTGTCCCATAGGACCCTCCCCACTATCATAGACATGAGGTGACGGTGTCCCATAGGACCTTCCTCATTGTCATTGGATTTTGGGTTGAGTTGGGTTCCTTGATGTGGTTTTACGTTGAGCAGGGCTCCCTGATGTTAAGCTCTCTGATGTTTCTTGGTAGTAGCATTGGGCTCCTCGCTCGTAGATGATTCGGGGTGGTAGCAATTGCTCCCCGATGAATAAGGGTGGTAGCTTGGGCTCCCCTCTAATGTCAAATTATTCTTCTCTTTTTAGATTCAAGAGTGTTCAGCATATGAGCAGAGACGAGTATATGAGCAGAGATGAGCATATATGAGCAGAGATGAGCATATGAGCAAAGATGAGCAAATGAGCAGGGATGAGCAATGATGACATTTGTTGATGACGAGACATTTGTAATGGGACATATGTTGCAGTTGGTAATTTATCCCTAGATGAGAGGGAGTTTTAATTTGGCAACTCAAGGACAAATTCCCTCCATTGGACAATCTTCCTCATCAAGGAAGACCCCTCTAATCCTCAGAAGAATTTAATTTGGTTAAGGAAAAATATGTTTTTAATATGGAAACTCACATGTGCACAAAAGGATAGGTTGACCCAAAAGAGAAATTGGACATCCTTGGATGGGGCTATAAATACAAGTCAAGTGACCTTCATTTGGAGAAAATCATCAAGCATTCTTCTTTTCTTTTCTTTGGTTTTGGCTCACACAAGTTTGAAACTGGTTCGCGGGAAATTCGTTCGCACAGGTCCAAAATTGTAGGGTCCGAGCTCGCACGTGTGGATTAGGGATTTTGGTTCGCAATCGCAGGGTTATTACAATATATTTCAATTGTAGTAACACGCACAGAAGCCTCTCCGTGCAGCTGGAACGCTTCAGTCGCACGCAGGATCACTTACTCTGTGTGGCTGGGACCTAAGGTTTCATTGGCAGTGGATCGCAAAATTCGTCAACTGACTGCAGATATTGACAATTGACCGCAAGCTTCTGAATCATGTTTTTGACTAGTATTATTGTTGGGTTCATCTCTGGGATATGATTTGGTTAGTTTTGTTGGATAGTCTTGTGAATGAAGAAATGGATTATTGCACTTTCTCTTCGCTGAACATTTTTTGACAATCTAATAAGAAGAAGAATTTAAAAGGGTTTTCCCCCTTGTTGGGTTTTGCCCTAGTCTCCTACCAATCCTAGTGTCTCTATGTGTGAATGTTTTTCTTCTATTGTTCCTTTATGTTCCATGACATTGATGATAATATTGTTCTTTCTAGATAATTGCATATGTCGCTAATAATGTTATGATGTTGTGGGGAGAATTCAATATGTAAATAATGAAGTGCAAATATCAAAGTAAAGAACAATATAGTCCTAAGAAAAACTAACAAGCTTCTTTAGAGAGACCCAAGTTTAATCACCCTCAAAAACATAAGGTTGTGTCAATGCAACCAAAAATTGTGCCATCGTTATACCTCATAATTATCTAAGTCTAGGTAGCCTTTCTTGGGTAGTAGATCAACCAAAAATAATAGTGAATCAAAATTTAATGGTCACTTACCCATTTGTTTCCTTATAGAACAAACTATTCACTAATAAATCCAACACTACACCATGGGATAGATACCATTCTTAACTTGTTAGAAAAACAATTAAACCAACTATTGCATGTTACGTTCCTTAATACAATATCTAATTTAATATTCCCAACAATACGATATACCCAATAAATTAATTTTATGAATTCCTAAATAAAAAATACACTGGTATTTTAGCAATAAAAATGAAGCAATAGCAAAAGTAGAAAATCAATCACACAACAGAAATTTCAAACCCTCTAATTTACTCTTCACTTCGATTACTCAAAATAAATAAGGGCTCTCTTAGAGGGAAAAGAGCCCACAAAGACCTATAGAATTTAAACAACAGAAATCGAACCTCGAAATCTCAGCCCCTTGAAAAACTCAGCGCTTGGAATATTTTGGCCCTTGAAAGAGCAAAAGGCTCTCTAATCTGCAATTCAACCTCCTCTCTCCTAGCCTTATACGGCCCATGTGCTAGAGAATATTATAACCCTATTGATTTTTCATGATTTTCTATACAAATAATTACCTCCAATGATTACTTCATTAATTTATCTTGTATCACATTCATCATTAAGCAATTACATAGAAAATCTCAACTATAAAACAATAATGACAATAGGATCAAGAAGAGAAAAAACCTAGCAACTTTTTCTTAAAGAAACTTGTCCAATTCAACAAGAGATATAATCTGAACCTTCCAGTCAAATAAAATAAAATTGATCAGCAACCAAACCCAGTTCAAACCTAGTCAAACAAAGATAAATTCAACATTATGAGATAGATTTAGAAATTTGGTCAACCTGAGCTTGGAGAATTTCGGCCTGCCTCAGAAAACTTTGATCTGCTGCCTCAAAGAGCTTCCACATCATGCCCCAGATTCGTCCTTCATTATGCCTCAGATTTGTCCTTCATTATACCTCATATTCATCCTTCTTCATGCCTCAAAAGATATCTATTATGATCTGAGTTCATGCTATGAGGAGGTGGATGAGTAGCCTTTATATAGTGATTCGAGGCACCCCAAGTGGTGTGTCTGTTTGGCTAAGCCGACTTGTCCTTGTGGAGAAATTAATTCAATTTTCAAAAACTGAATTTCCCTCTTTTGAAGCCAACTTGAATTTTGCATTTGTATTTATCATTTCTTTTGCTTTGGAGGGCTAAAATAAATTATGAAGACATGCCATAGCTACAAAAATTCAACACTCCCTCTTAGCTGGGAAGTATTCATAATGACTTTCAAAGATGTTCTCTTGTTGAATAAAAATTCTCTATCCTAAGAAAAGGTTGATTGAACTCGGTTATGTTGATGAATTCATTCACTACATGTGGAAAGCATCCTGCATCAGCATCATGCAAAGGGATCTAGTAACCCACTAGTCACATCTCCTTTGCAAAGGATCTAGTCAAACACAAGTCAAATACCCATTGACAG
Source organism: Pinus taeda (assembly GCA_000404065.3). NCBI lineage: Eukaryota > Viridiplantae > Streptophyta > Pinopsida > Pinales > Pinaceae > Pinus > Pinus taeda. The sequence goes on along the minus strand of APFE031082840.1, from coordinate 78,862 downwards.
GTCAGGCACACCCCGACACAAGACTAATCCTTGGGTCACCAAATCTACCAAGTCGTCACTTGAAATCTTCTCAGGAACCTGCCTAACCCATGGTGAAACCCAAGCCCCATTTACCATTTCCACATGTCGTCGCATGCTATTGAATGGTAAAATACTTGCCCGATGTTGTAAGGCACAAGCTCAACACACTAGCGAAAACCCATGGCAATATGGTCAAATAACCCTTGACTAGGAGAGCAATCCAAGCCTTGATGCTACTGGGTCAATCTTCCCAACCATATTACATGGATTTTTTATCAATACCCATGACCTAAGGGAGATTACCCGCCCCTTGATGCTACAACATCAACACTCCCTTCAACCAAGGGAAGCATTCTCAATCACTCCAAGCCTGTCCCAAAAGTATGCCAACTTCATCTAGGGATAGAGGCTTTTTGAGAATGTCAGCAACCAGCTTTATTAAAGAAATACATAGGAGCTTCACTGCTCCTTTTGTACCACGTGCTTTGACCTGTCATCACGGTCGTCTCCCACACTTGATCAAACAATTTTGTAAGTAGCTTTCGAAGCAACACTGCTTCACGACTTGCCAAACAAACTACAATATACTCAGCTTCAATAGTATTGCCAGCTTCTTGCTCATCATAGCAAACCCCAAGTTGAATCATCATCCCGATGTACTTTCCCATCTTCTGCATTTTAAGCCCAATCTGAATCTGAGAATCCCTGCAACTATGTGAGACAAATCTCAATCCATATCCAATTGTACCATTCGGTACCTCAACACATGTTGTGCCACATGCCTTGGCTCAACCATAAAATGACCAGCTTGAATACATCACCACAGATGCTTTCCAGTCACCCTGACTGGGTGCTACCTTTAACGCCAAAACAAATTCTGTTGAGACAATCTAGGCTACTCCCTTTGCCACTTAGCTTCACCAGAATGGATACCATGGGAATGGCCATGGACTTGTTGTCCATCATCCCAAATCTCTAAAGGATTGTAATAATACACTTCCATTTGACCCAAGGAAGATTTCACCCAGCTTCTGCCACACTTCTAGTCCCAAGAAGTAACATATCCAACCAAGATCCTTCATCTTGGTCCTAGAGATCAACTCCCTTTGTCATGAATGCTCCCTCTATCGCGAAAGCAAAGCTTCCTGCCACTGTTGCTCCACTATTGTCTCCTCATGGTCCTCTCCCTCTTCCCGGTAAAATCCTCGCTTTGTACTTCTCTATGCTGCCATCTACCAAATGTTTGATCTTCTAAATCCACTTTGAAGTCATTATTGGCTCTCCACAGATCTAGACACAACGACATCATTCAAACTTACTGGCCTACCTGCTTCCTCTAAACTAGGAGCCCTTCCAACATGATTCTAGATATTAATACAATTTCTCCCTCTTGAACACGAATCACTCCAAAGAGAATCCTCTTGCCACAAAATTTTGCTTTGTTCTTCCAATATTTCCATCTGCTACCAAGGCCTGGACATCCTTCACAATGTATCTGCAATCCTCACTAGGAGGCCATGGAAGAAACGATTATAATCCAGCAAAGGAAATAAAGACGAGAGGCTAACTAATAGTAAAAAACTAATAAACAAGGAAGAGAGATATAAAGTACTTATCTTTTGAGGGTTGAAAGGAATTTGTTGACTCCCTCTTGATCTTTGCCTTCTTGCAGAAATCATTAAAATCCATTTGCAAGCTCATCATCCTCGTCCTCATCATCAATATGATGCTTTCCTTTCCTTCCTTGCATGAGCTAGAGTTTTCCTTATTTAGTCGAATCATCAATCTAGGTCCAACACTAGGGTTTTGTTCACAAACCCTTAGGGCTCATAGTACCATTCCTATGACTTTGCTTGCTCTATGTGTGAGAGCCTTTCTTCTTGGCTCTTTCTTGAATCAAATCCATCATATCTCAGATGCTTATCAACAACCAGAATCAAGCAATGGCACCTAGTAGTATCAAAATAATCCACCCATACAATCATGATCACAGCAATACAATAAAAGGCATCTTATGCATACTTGACATGGGCCCTTATTCACTCATACAAGATATTTCCATAGTACAAGGTAAATGGCATTAGATTTCTAGAGGCTGAGATTTTTGCAACAACATCTTGCTACAGGTCCGTACAAAAACTTCAATCAACATATCACACTTCAGGATGCCATGTTGAAAAGTGTAACTAGGTTGGGTCTTCATAATGACATGTGTAATCATGATTTTATGTAATTGATGTAAAGAAGAAAAATAAAATTACTTTTTGTAATGCTTGAGTCATGGGTTTCATGCTGATCCAGGTGGATATTGGTGGCCACCTGCCAAGTCCACTTGGACCCCCACCATTGTTTCTTTCAGCTTTTCAGTTTCCTTAATTGTAGCATAGTTTACTATTTAGGGTTTTTTTTCGGGTCCTGAACTTCCAGAGCTTTTTTGAGGCCCTTAAAGACGTTTTTGGAAGACTGGGACAACATGGGTCATGGACCGATTTGCTCTTCCAAAGTTGTAGTTCTCGATAGATCTTCTAACGAGATATTGTGCGCGTCAAACGGAGATTCATATGCCAAAGTTACAACCCCGGAGTTGATGTACCAATTTACCCAACAGGGCCCACAGTTTGGCGTTTCATCTTCTAGGGTTAGGTTTCTGATGTAGGTTTTCATTGTTTCTCAACAATAAATAGGCCTTTGAGGCTCATGGTAACACAATTCAGAGGCATGTTGGCCGCACATCTCTTCTCAGAGATAAGCTACCATCGCCCTAGCTAGTTTATTTCCATTGTTGTTTGTAAGCATATTTCAGTATTTTACATTAATGAAATGAAATATTATTTCCGCTACATCTCTGTGTTTATGGTTATCTCCATGATTTGTTGCATCCCTGTTTAAATCCGGATCACATGCTCAAGGAATTTTATTTTCAGTTAAGGCTCCCATTGTGAAACTTTAGGATTAGTCATCATGTCATAAAGTCTATAGAGTCAATGTCAAAGATGAAAGACCCATTTGGGCATGTAATTTATTGTAAAAGAAAAATTTGTGAACCCTCCAAGACCATGTTACAAGGTCACCTTAAAGTCAGCCTTAAGGTAATTCTAGAAAGGCATGTCGACCTTGTCACTGGGAGATGTAAGCTCATTTTGAGGAGCAAACCACTATATATAGGCAGCTCGGCCTTCATTTGTCGACAAAATTTCGGTCATGAAGAAGGACGCCTATAACCAAGCGAAGGAAGGAGGAACACAATCAAGGATATTTTTGGATCTGTTTTAAGTTGATCCACTCCATACATGCGAGGAATAGATGTTGTCCACTGCAGAAGAAGCCAAGGTATGACAATCAAACTTGAAGGTCGGATTAAGGTCAAAGATAAGGTGGATATCAAGTCGAGTTGCCAAAGAAGAAGTTTCCATCTAGAGCAAAGATAAATCAAGGTTCAAAGTTGGTCAACCACACGTGCTAGGGTTTATGAAGCAGGGATAAAAGTTGCAGATCTGAAACAAGGGACTGAAATCTGAAGGATAGATGAGCTCATGAGAAAAGGAAGAAGTTTGACTATCATTGACTCAAGGAGGAAAAAGTTAAATCAAGAAGGCTTGTGACTTGGTCTTGGAGAGGTTGTTGTGTCAAGGGTCGTGGTCGTGGTATTCGTCAATTGAAGTCTCTATAAGAAGAAGTATTCGTTTTGGGTTTTCCTCTCGAGTGGGAGAGGTTTTGGCCCTGGCTGATCGCCTACATTCTATGTCTCTTGTCTCTTTAATATTTATGCTATGGTAGTCATTTGATGAAGAACATTATAATAATCTAGGTAAAGAAAAGATCTGAATCTAAAGAAGAAAAAACCATTCACAAGCAGTTATCATTGATAGATAAATCTCCTAATCTTAATGCCCTAGATTTCTCAACATGCCAGACTATCTCGTCACAAGAGTATGGAACATTCCTGATCCATCCTCCTTAGTAGGCTTTATTTTGCCTTGAGACCTTATTGAACATTGAACCATAATACAAATTCAAACTGTGATGATGTCATTACTTCAAGACTATAGAACAACGGTTGTACATACATTGGTTGTGAGGAACTGACCTTGCAAAATCTTCCTAGATAACAGTATGCAACATCCTTATTCAGGACATACTTTTCAAGTCTTCTAGGGATTATAAACCCCAAGACATCAAATCTATCATGTGCAAATTTTCTTGTTGTAGTCAATACGGATGGAACAGTTTATCCAAACCATAAGAGGACAAGAATGTGTCATAGAGTCCCATGCCACTACAAATGTAATCAAGGTGTCAACAAGGTAATCTTATCGGTCAAACAAGGAACGCTCCATCTAATCAAAGCAATTTTTTCATGATCCAATATAACCTTTGTAAGGCTTATAATTTGCCTCTTTGTTGATTAGTATCATAAAAACAAATATTGCAGGTCTTGTTGATTTTTAATGTACCTTGGACAAGTGGTTTCCCACGGGTTAGTCTCTACCTAGGGAAAAGTGTCCAAAATAATTATTTTATGAAGTGTGACTTTATAAAGTGAAAGTGACTTTATAAGTGTTAAAGTCAATGTTAAATTATAAAGCGAAAAGTGATTTTAGACATAAAGTACAATGAGGGTACTTTATTTAATGGGTGAGTTAAAAAATAGAAAGTGAGAATTAAATGCACATTTATTCTCATCCTTTGATCTAAATGAATCTGAGCCATTAGATCTTAAGGTTTCCCAAAAGTCATTTAGGAAAACAAAAGGGGGAAAAGAAAAGAGAGATTGCATTCATTCTTCATGAGCATATTGGAGAAAGGAGGTTGAACGCTGGAGAAAAGTTCTGAAGGAGAAATTTGTGGAAGCACACTTAAGTGTGACTTTACAAAGTGAAAGTGACTTTATAAGTGGTAAAGTCAATGTTAAATTATAAAGTGAAAAGTGACTTTAAACATAAAGCACAATGTGGGTACTTTGTTTAATGGGTGAGTTAAAAAATAGAAAGTGAGAATTAAATGTAGATTTATTCTCATCCTTTGATCTAAATGAATCTTAGCTATTAGATCTTAGGGTTGTCCTAAAGTCATTTAGGGAAACAAAAGGGGGAAAAGAAAAGAGAGACTGCATTCATTCTTCATTAGTAGATTGGAGAAAGGAGGCTGAGCACTGGAAAAAAGTTCTAAAGGAGAAATTTGTGGAAGCAAGCAAAAGGAGTGATTTATGGGCAAAGTTGGGCATGGAAATCAAGGTTTAGAAGACAACAAAAGGTACAGTAAAAACAACATTGAATGTTGTGAGCTACACGACGTTTGAGAGATTTTTTGAAAAAAAATGGAAAAAAATTGTACAATCCGTACAGTACATATTTTCAGCTTCAAGTGGACACAAAAATCGAGGCAAAGTGGGCATCGTTTTCAAGGAATTTTGGACTAAAGAGATAAGTTGTATTTTGCTGTTTTGTTTTGTCCGCAAATGTGTTTTTCCTGAACTTGAAAGATAAGTAAATTTGAAGAGCTCTCTAACAAGTTTTCCCCATAGAAGATTGAAGGGGTTTTGCCTGGGTCTAAGTTGACCAAAATTCCGTGTATTTTTATGTGTGTTGTTGGTCTGGTTATGTCCATATTTATTTTCAGCATGTGTTAACAGTCCCATGTGTTTTAATCTGAAAATTTCATTTCCCGAATTCTATATGTTGAATGTATGTTTACGGGAAAGGGCATTTAAGTGAATGGAAGTGATAAGGTGAAATTAAAACCAAGTTGGATTGTTGAAAACTTTTTTTAGTCATCAAATTTCAACATGGTATCAAAGCTACAGGCTGAAAATTGCAGTTTGAACAGCAGACAGTAGTTTGGGACAACAAATAGTGGTTTGGACAACAAACTGATATTTTGGGACAGCAAGGTGAAATTTCACACAGACTGAACTTTTGGGACAGCAAAGTGTGCGAGAAATTTCATTTCTCCATTTTCTTGGTTTTGTAAATTTTGGGCAGCAGTCATGGCCATGTTCTTAAGGATAGAGGACAAACTGGATAGGATATCCAACTATGCCGTTTGGAAGGACAGAATTCAGACAGTGTTTGAGGTAGCAGTTTGGGACATAGTGTGGCAAGTGGTTGTACCTCCTACTGCTGCAGATGAACTTGCTGAATTCACAAAAAATAATGCAAAGGCAAAAAAGATTTTGATGGACAGTTTGAAGGATCATGTGGCTCTTTAGTTGAGAGGAAACACATATGCATATCAGATGTGGACAGCTCAAACCACTCTCTATCAAAGTATCAATGAGAGCAAGAAGATAGTACTCAAAGAACAATTGAAGAACATCAGGATGACAAAGGCTGAAAGTGTAGTTCATTATCTTGGCAGGGTCAAACAGGTACGTGATGATTTGACTGCTATTGGTGAGACAGTTGCACCCACAGAGTTAGTGAGGATAGCTGTAGCGGGACTTTCTAAGTCTTGGGAGGTCTTTGAAAATGTTGTTACCTCTAGGGAGAATCTTCCCAATTGGGACAGATTCTGGGATGATTGTGTACAGCATGAGAGATATGGAAGACTAGCAGTGGTGGGGTGGAGATAGCAGATGAGGAGGATGTAGCCTTGACAGCGAGGGGGAAGAACAAAGGGAAGGCCAAGAAAGGGGCCTCATCGGATGGGGCTAATGGAAAGGAGAAGAAGAAGAACAAAGATACGGATATGTCCAAAGTCAAATGTTGGGCATGTCAGAAAATGGGACACGACGCTGCTACGTGTCCTGAGAGGAAGAACAAGGGGAAGAAGGGTACTGTAGCTTCAGCAGAGGTGAAGCAGTTTGCTTCACAATTTGGCCAGGACTTTGCATTTATTATTTCTACATCTAGTAGGAGTACATCATCCGAGGTACATAGACAGCGGGGCTTCCCGCCATATGACAGGTGCACAAGAGTTCTTTTCAGAGCTTGCAGAGAGGGCACTTGATATTGAGATTGTACTAGGAGATGACCGCACCAACAACGGTCACAGTGCCTGACATCTAGGCTATGCAAAAGCATCTACCCTAGCTACAATCATCAACACTAAACAGTACATACCCTATTATATTTACATGTAAAATTTATCCAACGATAACTAGGCCTTTTCTCCCAAATCAAAGGAGTAGACGCAAAAATTCTTATCTTACCAATCCAAACTTATTTATTGCCCCCTTGAAAGTAAGAACCCTAACCCATGTGTTCTTTAATTTGGAAATGTTGTTACCTCTAGGGAGAATCTTCCCAATTGGGACAGATTCTGGGATGATTGTGTGCAGCATGAGATATGGAAGACTAGCAGTGATGGGGTGGAGATAGCAGATGAGGAGGATGTAGCCTTGACAGCCAGGGGGAAGAACAAAGGGAAGGCCATGAAAGGGGCCTCATCAGATGGGGCTAATGGAAAGAAGAAGAAGAAGAACAAAGATACGGATATTTCCAAAGTCAAATGGTGGGCATGTCAGAAAATGGGACACGATGTTGCTACGTGTCCAGAGAGGAAGAACAAGGGGAAGAAGGGTACTGCAGCTTCAGCAGAGGTGAAGCAGTTTGCTTCACAGTTTGGCCAGGACTTTGCATTTATTACTTCTACATCTAGTAGGAGTACATCATCCGATATGTGGTACATATACAGCGGGGCTTCCCACCATATGACAGTTGCACAAGAGATCTTTTCAGAGCTTGCAGAGAGGGCACTTGATATTGAGATTGTACTAGGAGATGACCGCACCAACAGTTCTCACAGTGCCTGACATCTAGGCTATGCAAAAGCATTTGTCCTAGCTACAATCATCAACACTGAACAGTACATACCCTATTATATTTACATGTAAAATTTATCCAATGATAACTAGGCCTTTTCTCCCAAATCAAAGGAGTAGACGCAAAAATTCTTATCTTACCAATCCAAACTTATTTATTGCCCCCTTGAAAGTAAGAACCCTAACCCATGTGTTCTTTAATTTGTGCAACTTTAACCAAGCATTGTGCATGTGCCAATTTCCTTCAATAATCTGGGATTGCTTCAATAAAATTCTTGCTACCTATGCAACTTATTGACCATGTCTATGACTTGCACCCACATTTTGATGGTATCTCTAAGTTAATGAACCACTACATGAAAATAATGCTATCCTTTCCTAAAATATACAAGAATTAATTTTGCCTTGTAGCGTATTTCTGAATGTTCTATATAGTATTGGAGTGTCCCATGTCTTCCAAGTCTACATAAGGCCTTGAGTTGTAGTTGTTTACATGATCCTTGCTAGCCCTTCTCATCACCTCCAAGACAATGTCTTCATTCTCAACCATGATCTATGGCTCCTTTTGTCTAGATTTATGCTTTTGAGTGTCTTCATACTTCGCTAAAGTTGTCACTTCCTTAAAGTCATCACTTCTTTTATCAAATATGTTATCTGTTATCTTCATTAATTGAAAAAGTTTTAAAATTGGATATTTAGATCCTTCTTGATGGATCCTTCTATTAATTTTTATAGTTTCAACATTTACCTTGAGGTTTATCATCTTATCAACAAACTCATTCAAATATTTCCTAAGGTGGTTAAACCCAATGGCAATAAAAACCTTAGCTAAGTCTTAATATTCATCTGAAAGGGATTGCAATTGCCATTTTCATTAGCCTAGAATTCCTCTTCACCCTATTGATTACTAGATATGAATCCCCTCGAAACATGAAATTGGTCATTGTTTCAAAGGTGAAGAGTCATAGCTAGTGCAAACAATTTGACTTCATTATCATAAACTAATCCAATAATTAAGCCATAAGATAGAATAAGATCCAATTTATTGTCTCTAAACAAAGAGACCTAATCTAACTTTGTCAAGGTTGTCTTTTGTAACTCCATCAAATTTCTAAAAGATCTAGTAGTTCCAAGTTGATGAGCAATGTTATCATGCTTAAACCCAATCCAAGATCGCTTTGTTAATTTTCCAACCCTAGCAACTTGGCTAATTATTTCCTAGAAAATTATTAAACAAATCTACTAAATAAAAAGCATGGTTGAGATTTTAACATGAAAAAATAGATAATAGATAACAACAAAAGCAAACATCAACCACACCAATCTCATACACATGCACATATAATTTTTTCCCTTCAAAATTTGTTATTTCATTAGCAATAATCTATAGCATACAAGGGATCCCTTCTTGCAATAATGCCCCTCCGTGGAAAAACACAAATACAACAATAAACCTAGAAAGGATACAACTGATCAAACCCTTGACCTATCCTTCAATTTGCTAGTTGATCTAGATCCTTCCCTCGTTGCCAATTGCACTCTTCCTCAAACCTTGCACACCTAGATGAAAATCCTTCATCCAAACACCAAGATCTCACTATGTCTTGTGCTGAAGAGATGTGTCTTCTCCCTTAGCCTAGCCTTCCAATTATAAGTCTGAGTTATTGACAAATCCACAACCCTAATGTCCAAATTGATTGACGATTGTGATTAAATCTCAACATCACTTGAGATCAATGATTGAGACTCATCTAATTCACTTATGCAAATAACCTGTGCATTTCAAGAGCAGGTGAAAGACATAGGAAAAGGGCACAGATCAACTCTGAGGTTGCACTAGGGTTTCTTGCTACATGACCTAGGGTTTTCCAAAAGATTAATCTATGCTAAGGTTTTCTCCTAGCAGGCTCTACCCAAGGGTTTCTAAGCAGATTAGACAAGTGGAATGGTGTATTTGGGGTTGAGATTCGAGCACTGCCTTGATGGGGCCTCAAACTTTTGTCCTTAAAAAGAAAGGATTAGTGTAGTTTTGGAGGAGCAAAGAATTTGGGAGTTTGTGGAGAGTCCACCAGCGACACCAACAAATCCTCAACAGCTGGCCTAGCATAAGGACGCAAAGGCCAAAAGAATAATCCTTGAAGGAGTCAAGGATCATATCATACCTCACCTTTCCGAAAAGAAGACAGCCCGGGCCATGTGGATAGCTATCTTAGGGTTTTACAAGAGTTCGAGTGAGGCCAGGAAGCCGATACTCAGAGATAAACTCAGATATATCAAGATGACCAAGTCTAAGTCGGTGATCTCATACCTTATCAGATTCACCCAAGTGAGGGACGAGTTAGCTAGAGTTGGGGAGACAGTCTTGGACAAAGACCTTGTTAGTTTTGCACTATTGGGTTTTCCCAAGTCATGGGAAAACTTCACTGATGTAGTGAGTGGCAGAGAAAAGCTTCCAAATTGGGAGCGGTTATCGAGTGATTGCGTGCAAGAGGAAATCCAGAAGCAAGCTAAATCTGAGTCTCATGCGAAGAATGTGGAAGAGGAGAATTTTTCCCTAGCTGGCAAAGGGGGCAAGGCCGAAGGCAATAAAAATCCAAGAGGGTTTGAGTTCAATTCGGGAGGCAAGAAGAAGAAGGATCTCAACAAAGTAAAATGCTTCTCTTGTCATCAATTTGGGCACTACTCCACCAAGCGTCCAAATAGGCGGGAATCCAACAAGGACCACATGGCAACAACAGTAGAGGTGGAGTTCGCTTCTCAATTTGAGAGGGAGTTTTCACTCATAGCTTCCCTGGCAAGCTCAGTGGCCAACAACATCTAGTATATTGATAGTGGTGTTGGGTTGTGTTATATTCTTTCCACGACTAGACCCTATATTAGATGGGCGGACCTACCTATGGTTATGTGCATGGGTTTCACACATGGTTTTAGGCGCAATGGTTTTCGGTCCATCGTATTTTGTAGATCTGGTCAAGGGAACTACGGTTATGTTCTAATCCAGGGTTAATGGATTGGGGTTATGGATACTTCGGCATGGATATATATGTATTGTAACATTGAAATGAAAATAATAAAAAATCAATCTGGTAGTCCCAGTTTTGGGATCCAGGGAAAAATCTTTGTGTATATTTGTTTTATGTGTTATGCTCTAGCCATTGTTTATTTTCTGTTTTTAGAATTTGTATGTAGATAATTTATGTACGGGGTTAAAACCTACATTTATGTACGGGGTTAAAACCTACATTTGGTTTCAGAGTTGTTTTGGCTTCAAGGAGACGCCTTTGCTGCTGAAGGGTTTTGCTTGGGCTTGTGGTAGACCCTATTCAGTGGGAGATTTGCGGGATTGATTCTTGTGGTGAAAGAAGATGGCGAGCAATAGAAAGATAGAGATCGAGAAATTTAATGGTCAAAGTTTTGAGTTGTGGAAACTCAAGATGGAGAAACTGCTGGTGGATAAAGATCAATGGATCGCAGTAGATCCAGGTACTAAACCAACGACAGTGTTCGATGAAGAATGGAAGAAGTTTGATTGGAAGGCAAAAAGCAAAATATGATTGTGTGTCTCAGATTTAATATTGTTGAATGTATCTGGGGAATCTATGGCGAAGGCTTTGTGGGACAAATTAGGGACTTTGTACCAATCTAAGTTTCTGGTGAATAAACTGTTCCTACGAAAAAAGTTGTATAACCTAAGGATGAAAGAAGGAGACATGGTGACAGAGCATCTGAACGCATTTTATATTGTGGTAAGCCAGTTATTATCTGTTGATATTAAAATTTCAGAAGAAGATAAATGCATCAGTTTGTTGTGTTCTCTACTAGATTCGTGGAATAGTCTAGTTGTTGCAATAGGTAGCAATGCAACTGCCTTGCAGTTTGATGAAATAGTTTCATCCTTGCTGACGGAGGAGATGAGACAAAAAAATATGAAGAGGCAGAATGGTGATGCCTTGTCTGTACAAGGACGGTCCCAGAACATAAACAAAAATAAGTCCTTGAGTGGGAGATCTATATCTAGAGGGAGATCTAAATCTCCAGGAAAACCTGTAAAGGTGTGCTGGAAATGCAGAAAGGAAGGGCACTACAAAAGGGACTGTAAATCTAAAGCTCCTGAGAAAAGAAAGGGATTTGATGATGCTCCTTCTGCAAAGACGAAAACCACCTTAGATGAAGGTGGGGGTGTGTACTTGGCTTCTTCTTCAAGTACACATGTAGATCATGAGGCATGGTTGATTGACTCAAGTGCATCCTTTCACTTCACTCTCCATAGAGGGTGGTTCTGCGAGTATGAAAAATATGATGGTGGTGATGTCTTCTTAGGGGATGACAGGAAGGCTAGAATCATTGGTCGTAGAAAAGTCAAATTTAAGTTGCAAGGTGGAAAGATTAGAACACTTTCAGGTGTTCTACATATTCCAGCATCAACCAAAAATCTGATTCTGTAAGCAAGTTGGATGATGCAGGTGTAAAAATAGTGTTCGAGAAAGATACCTGCAAGATGGTTCAGAGAGCACTGATATTGATGCGGGGAGTTCGGATTGGAACTTTATACACACTGCAAGGTAGCACTGTTATTGATGGGTGCAACAATTCTATGGTTCCTGAAAGTGGAGCAGAAAATCTAGTGGTCTCTAGAGAAAAGACCATGCTATGGCGTCATAGGCTTGGACATATTGGAGAGAAGGGCCTTCGAATACTTCATGGTAAAGGTATGGTAGAAGGTATGTCTAATAGCTCTCTGGATTTTGATTTCTGTGAAAATTGTGTATATGGGAAGTAGAATCAGGTGAGTTTCCCCTCTGGTGGTAAGAAGGCGAAACAGATATTAGAGCTTGTACACAGTGATGTGTTTGGACCTATGTCGGTTCCATCACTAGGTAAGTCTGTGTACTATGTATCATTTATAGATGACTTCTCAAGGAATACATGGATATATTTCCTCAAGAAGAAATCTGAAGTCTTTGACAGGTTTAAAGAATTTAAGGATCTGGTGGAAAACTAGACAGAAAAGAAGATAAACGTGTTGAGGACAGGTAATGATGGAGAGTTTTGCAAGAAGGAATTTGAAGAGTTCTGTAAAAAGTGTGGTATAGCACGGCAAAAGACTACTCCATACACACCTAAGCAAAATGGAGTTGCAGAAATAATGAACAAGACGTTGATAGAAAGGGCAAGAAGCATGCTCAGCGGTGTCGGGTTAGGATAGGAATTCTAGGCAGAGGCAATGGAGACTGCATGTTACCTGGTCAACAGATCACCTTCATCAGCATCGGAGGATAAGACTCCACAAGAGGTATGGACTGGTAAGAAACCTTCTCTTTCACATCTGAGGTTATTTGGATGTGATCCATATGTACATGTTCTAAAGGAAAAAAGAACAAAGTTAGATAGTAAATCTAAAAAGTGCATCTTTATTGGGTATAAGGATGGTTTAAAAAGTTATACGATTTGGAAACCAGTAAGAAGGAAGGTTGTGTACAGCCAAGATGTGGTGTTTAGAGAGGTGAAAGATGTTATTAAACATGGAGTCCTACCAAAGGAACCTAAGAAGATAGGGTTTGAGCTAAAGGAGGAAGAATCAGACTCTACAGCAGAAGAGGAATCAGAAAATGAGAAGCCACAAACTCTGATTGTGAGAAGATCAGTCCGATAAAGAAGGCAACCAGAAAGGTATAGTCCATCTGTTTTCTGTTCAAATTTTGCTTTATAATCCCAGAACTGCGAAGGAAGCAGTAGATTCAGAGGATGGCAAACTCTGGAAAGAGGCCATGGTTGATGAAATGGCATCTTTGCACATAAATGAGGCTTGGGATCTGGTGGAGTTGCCGGCTGAAAGGAAACCCATTGGCAGCAAATGGTTGTTCAAAAAGAAGATGAATGCAGAAGGAAAAGTGGAGAAATACAAAGCTCAGTTGGTAGCAAAAGGTTATTTCCAAGTGCCAGGAATTGATTTTGGTGATAGTAGCTCATATTAGATTACTTTTATCTATTGCTGCTGCTTTTGATTTTGAGGTAGAACAGATGGATGTGAAGACAGCGTTTCTTCACGGGGATCTGGAAGAAGAGATCTACATGAAGCAACTTGAAGGCTTTGTAGTGAAGGGTAAGAAAGAACTGGTATGCAAGTTAAAAAAGTCTATGTATGGGTTAAAATAGTCACCAAGGATGTGGTATCAGAAATTTGATACATTTATATGGGGACTTGGCTTCACCAGAAGCAAAGCAGATCACTGTGTATTTAAAATTAATTGGTGACCGTGTTATTTATTTGGTCTTGTATTTGGATGATATGTTGTTGGTTGGAAATAACAAAGAAATTATCCAGAATTTGAAGACCAAATTGTCCTCCAAATTCGACATCGAAGATCTTGGTGCTGCAAACTATATTTTGGGCATGGAAATTAAACAAGATCGGGCAAAGAGGAAGCTCTGGTTAAACCAGAGGAAGTATGTCAAGACAATACTGCAGAGGTTTAATATGCAGGATAGTAAATTGATGAAGGTTTCTATTCCTATAGGTGTAAAGTTATCTGTTGAATAGTGTCCCAAGACACAAGAAGACGAAGAGGACGTTTTTTGTGTTCCATATGCAAGTGCAATCGGTGGTCTGATATATGCAATGGTCTGTACTAGACCAGACATTGCACATGCAATGGGAGTATTGAGCAGGTTTATGTCAAAACCAGGGAAGGAGCATTGGACAACAGAGAAGTGAGTTTTCAGGTATTTGTGTGGCACTAATGATTATGGTTTGTGCTATCAAGGAAGACCAAGATTGGACAGAGTTTTGGACATTCGTGGCTTTGTTGATGCAAACTAGGCTGGAGATTTCCATTAGAAAATATCTACAAGTGGGTATGTGTTTAACCTATTTGGAGGTGCAGCCAGTTGGATGAGTGAGAGACAATCTGTAATGGCATTGTCAACTACAGAGGCAGAATACATGTAGCCACTCATGCAAGTAAGGAAGCAATTTGGTTGCAAAGATTGTATTCAAGTATGGGGTTAGTATAGCGAGCTATAAGGATAGACTCTAACAGCCAAAGCACAATTTTCTTGGCAAAGGACCCTACTTATCATTCAAAGACAAAGCAAATTGATGTTCAGTATCACTTTGTGAAGGATATGGTAGAAGACAAAAAGGGGTTGTTGGTAAAGGTGGACACTTTGAAGAACAGTGCAGATGCATTGACAAAGTCTGTGAGCACTAAGAAATTCTCTTGGTGTAGAGAAACAATGGCCATTGTTGGGCTGGATCAATGACTAAGCTCTCCTGTGGCCCCCCTGTGGAAAGAAAACAATTGGGAGAATGTTGGGTTGTGTTATATTCTTTCCACGACTAACCCCTATTTTTTTGGACCCTATATTAGGTGGGCAGACCTACCTATGGTTTTGTGCATGGATTTCGCACAAGGTTTTGGGCGCGATGGCTTTCAGTCCATGGTATTTTCTAGATCCGGTCAAGGGAACTACGATTATGTTCTAATGTAGGGTTAATGGATTGGGGTTTATGGATGCTTCGGTATGTATATAATATATATAATATATATATAATATATATATGTATTGTAACATTGAAAGGAAAATAATGAAAAAATTAAAATCAATCTGGCAGTCTCGGTTTTGGGATCCAAGGGAAAATCTATGTATATTTGTTTTATGCGTTATGCCCTCGCCATTGTTTATTTTCTGTTTTTAGAATTCGTATGCAAATAATTTTTGTACGGGGTTAAAACCTACAAGTGGAGCATTTTATCATATGACTAGGAACAAGAGTTATTTCAGCCAGTTGACAGAGAAGGACATGCAGTTTCATATAGAGATGGGAGATGATGGCAAGTACCTAGCATAGGGCGTGGGTACTATCAAGTTTGAGAGGGAGTCCGAAAATCCTCTCTACCTTAGAGATGTCATCTACATCCCAAGGTTGAAGAAAAACCTTGTTTCGGTCTCAACCTTGGAGAACAAGCAGTATGAGGTTATCTTCAACGAAGGAAAGGACTTTATCAAGCCTTTCAACTCAAGAGCAGCTAAGCAAATTGGAGTTAGGGTAAAGAACCTCAACAAGTTACAGTTTGAGACAATCACAGCCTTAAGCAACAAAGGAGTCAGTTAGCAGGGTCATGACCATGGGGGGGTTTGGCATAAGCGTATGGGTCACTTACACAATGGAGCGTTGAATCAGAGAGATTGCCACAAGACTGCCATAATGCAATGTTGACCAGCATGACGTGAGTAAGAGTTGCACACCTGGCAAGTATGCCAAGACATCCTTCCCCAGCGGAAATAGCAGGGCCAAGAGTATCTTGGAGTTGTTACATTCGGATGTTTGTGGACCATTTTCCTCGCCATCCCTTATGGGATATAGATATTATGTCACCTTCATTGATGACCACTTGAGAAAGAATTGGATCTTCTTCATTAAGAAGAAAGATGAAGTCTTCTCGAAGTTCGTAGAGTTCAAAGCCCTGGTAGAGAACCAAACTAGTAGGAAGATCAAGGCAATGAGGTCAAACAATGGTGGGAAGTACATTTCCAACGCCTTCAAAGACTTGTGTGCCGAGGGTGTCAAGAGAGAGCTCACGGCAACTCATAACCCTCAACAGAAAGGAGTGGTTGAGTGCAAGAACCAAAGCATTGTTGGAGTGGAAAGGGCTATGTTGCATGACCAAGGCCTACCTATGTTTCTTTGGGCAAAGGCATGCAACATTGCAGTCTTTTTGCAGAATAGGAGTACACACAGGGTGCTAGGCAGAGTCAAAAGTGAGGAGGCTTTCACGAGCAAGAAGCCTGACGTGTCTCACTTCCAAATTTTTGGCAGTCTTGTTTACTGCCATGTGTCTTTAGATAATCGGAAGAAGCTAGAACCCACAACATAGAAGAGCACTTTTGTGGGCTACAGCAAGACATCTAAGGCATACAAGGTGTATGACCTAGTACTCAGGAAGACAGTGAACAGACGTGATGTGAAGTTCGAGGAGGTAAGGGCTCTTAGGAAGTCCGTGAAGTGTGAGTCAAGTGCATTACAGGAGGAGCAACAAGCTCCCAAGCTAAAGGCTCAGCCAACTCCTCAGAGTTCACACAACCAGTTTTTGGGCTGACCGAGCAACGTGCAAATGAAGTGAAAGCGCAGGAACAAGAGGAGAGGGCAGAGCAAGTGGAGCCCAATCAGCTAATGACTCCCAGTACAAGGAGAACACGAGCCAGGTGGGTAGATCAGTTGATCATAGCGGCTCAAAAGAGAGTTGGAGACCCCAAGTCCATATTCAAACAGAGTAAATAGCCACATATATATATTGGTTACGTCACACTTATAACTGAGGTGATAGAATCAACGCTTTCTTGCTATAAGGAGGCAGCTTCTTAGCAGGTATGGCAAGATGCCATGGTGTAGTATTCCTCCATCATGATGAATGATGTCTGGGAGATAGTGCCAAGATCAGCGGGCAAATCAGTTGTGGGATCACATTAGGTATACAAAATCAAGCGCGTGGCTGATGGGAGTGCGAAGAAGTGTAAGGCTACATCTGTGGCCAAAGGTTTCTCTCAAGTCGAAGGGATAAACTATGATGAGACATTCACACCAGTGGCCCAATATTCATCCATTAGGACCATTTTGGCAATTGCAGTGCAGATGGGCTAGAAGATCCACCAAACAGATGTGAAGACTATCTTCCTTAACGAAGTTATTGAGGAAGAGATTTGCGTTGAGTAGCCTAAGGGATTTCAGACCTTCAATAGAGACACATGTTTGCAAGCTAAAGATATCTCTCTATGGGCTCAAACAGGCATTGAGGGCATGGTATGCCTGGATAGACAGCTACCTTCTTGGGTTGGGCTTCACCAAGAGTGAAGCTGACCCTAACTTGTAATACATTATGGTTGGGTGGCATCGTCTCATTCTTGTGTTATATGTTGACGATTTGATATTGACAGGGGACGAGGAGCTCATCTGTGACTGCAAGAGAGATCTTGCAAAAGAGTTTGAGATGAAGGATATAGAGCAGATGCACTATTTCCTTGCATTGGAGGTATGGCAAGGTGATGGGGAGATATTCCTAGGACTCGGCAAGTACACACAGGAGATTCTCAAAAGGTTCCATATGCAATATTGCAAGGCCGTGACCACGCCTCTAGCCACAAACTAGAGGAAGGTGGACACAACCAGATGTTAGAATTTCCTGAACCCAGCACTCAGCATTCCGTTCCCAGCGATTATTAACTAAATGAATACATGGCTAAGTTCCGAAACAAAATATTTAGCGGAATCAAAATTACTCGATCTGAATCATATACACAAATTTTTGCCCAATCAACAGTTCTTCACTAATAAATTAATGATAGAACTTACTTGGGCTCTCGTCATGGGATAATGGCCCAACTGAGAAAGACAAATTAAATTGATCACAAGTGTCTCTTCACTCTCTTCGACCCAACACACGCTCACTGAGAAGCCTCTCTCAATCTTTTGTTGTTGTGTCTTACCCTCAACACTTAGGCTCAATTTATAACTTTCCTAAGCTAAGATTGACGGCCAAAATTAACTCATCAAGTTAACTGAAGATAACTAACTTTACTTTAGTTAACTTCCCTATCTTTAGCTTTCTTTACTTTAACTCAAGTAAAAGTCATAAATCTAGCTTGCTTTACATGCACATCTCATGCATGTCACATGTAACAAATTTGCATGTGTTCAACCCACTTGCACTCCTCCTAGTCAAGACACAAGACTAGAAGTACCTTCTGAGCTACAAAACTCAACACTCCCTCTTAGCGAGGGAGGTACTTTTGAAAGAACCTCCTCCACCTGGATCTGTCTCTAACACCACTACGTTATCTGTTGTTGTAGTTGCTCCCTCTAAAATAGAAGACTTGCCTGCTACCTGCTATGGAATCTGATCTAAAGACACATTCCTTCCAACCATTCTCCTAGGATCTTGATCATGAATGTCTAACAATGTCATATCATACTAGCTAAGGCTCCTTGCCCCCTGCTCCCTCCCAGCAACTGACATTGTTCCTGTATCTGAGATCCCCTCGGATAAACCCACGGGCTATCCCAACAACCTATATGACTGCCCCTGTCTAATGCCAAGCACTATAGCTGCATCCAAGGTTGCTCCCTCTAAATATAGAAGCACCTGTTCATCTCGAAACAAAAATCTATATCTAGCATCCTCCAAGGTTTATACTAAGAACACACGTACCATCAACCCTAGAACAAATAACATCACTATCAGCTCCAAAAATCCTCCTGATTCTAGCTAGATCTAACATATCCAACCCCCTTCACTGCATGCATGGTACTAGTCCCACTAAACACACTATAGTTTGAGCTTGTCTCTGAAATATTGCGGAACACTGACCTCATCCCCGTCATGTCACTGGACACTACTAGTCCCACTAAACACACTGCAGTTTCATCATGTCTCTGAAATACTATGGAACACTAACCTCATCCTTGTCATGTGACTAGACGCTCTATTGTCCACTAGCCATAACCCGTTGTCCTCATAAACAACAGTACACTGTCAAAAACCACAGGTAACTAGAGAAAATTCCTTAAATTTCTTCACGCAGTCATCAATCACAGTTGATGTTGATGTAGCCACCAGAACCTCCTCCTTGTATTGACACTGGCTCGCATAGTGGCTAGTATTGTGACACGCAAAGCACTTCACTTTGCTCATGTCCTTCACGAAAGCAGATCACCCACTTCCCTTTTCTTTACTTTTGCCCTTTACATCAAGAGAAAAAATCTCCTCATTATCCTTATCATCATGTTGGCTTGCAATTTTGGAACATCTTGTCTCTTCTTATACGAAATCATCTCACAATCTACCCTAACTGGGCAAATTTTCTCATGCGACGATCCCATCAACAAAGACATCCTATTTCGAAGGAAAGCCACTCAAGGTTAATCTAACCAACTCTTCACTATCAATAGTTTTCCCCACTGCTACTAAGTCATCTCTAACCAAGGTGATCCTAGTTAGGTATGATGCAACTATGTCAATTTCAAACATCTTCGCGTTTCTCAATTTCTCCTTCAACACCATCTTTCTGTTTTGGTTTGTACTCTAGTATAACTTGGTTAAGGATGCCCACATCTCAAAGACATACTTTTTCCTCGTCACATGAGGTATAATATGGTCTTTAATGGACTCCAGGATTATTCTCTTGGCCTTCACATTCTTCTTATTAGTCTCAACCAACTGAGTAGGATCTAAGGGAATTTGGATGGCCTTCTCCACGATGTCCCACAACTCCTGCTCCTCAGATAATAGAACAATTTGTTCCTTCCATGTGCTGAAATTTCCTGCCCCATCTGACCTGTCCTTGTAATGTAACCCAGTAGTCATCTCAAACCCCACTAACCAACAATAATTTTCACCCTTTTTTATTATTATTTTTAAATGGACGATCCCATCAACAAAGACATCCTATTTCGAAGGAAAGCCACTCAAGGTTAATCTAACCAACTCTTCACTATCAATAGTTTTCCCCACTGCTACTAAGTCATCTCTAACCAAGGTGATCCTAGTTAGGTATGATGCAACTATGTCAATTTCAAACATCTTCGTGTTTCTCAATTTCTCCTTCAACACCATCTTTCTGTTTTGGTTTGTACTCTAGTATAACTTGGTTAACGATGCCCACATCTCAAAGACATACTTTTTCCTCGTCACATGAGGTATAATATGGTCTTTAATGGACTCCAGGATTATTCTCTTGGCCTTCACATTCTTCTTATTAGTCTCAACCAACTGAGTAGGATCTATGGGAATTTGGATGGCCTTCTCCACGATGTCCCACAACTCCTGCTCCTCAGATAATAGAACAATTCGTTCCTTCCATGCGCTGAAATTTCCTGCCCCATCCGACCTGTCCTTGTAATGTAACCCAGTAGTCATCTCAAACCCCACTAACCAACAATAATTTTCACCCTTTTTTATTATTATTTTTAAATGGACCCTCTTTTTTCCTCTTTTCCCTTTTTTTTGAATCATCACCCCCTTTTTTAACTCCAAAATTGCATGTAGAAGGTAAAAAATAAAAAAATAAAATCCTCTCAACCCTTAATAAAAAAAAAATTGATTTGTATGATCCCAGCCAACCTAGCTCTGGCAATTCGAGACAAACCTAGCACCTGTAATTTCAAGGTCGATTTAGAGTTGGGGCTCTGAACCGTGCTAGAATTTTTCGAACCTAGCACCTAGTGTTTGGTTCCCAACAATTATTAACTAAATGAATACACAGCTAAGTTCCTAACCAAAATATTTAGCGAAAGCAAAATTACTCGGCCTAAATTACATATACAAACAAATTTCTGCCCAATCAACAGTTCTTCATTAATAAATTAATCACAAAACTTATTGGGGCTCTCATCCTAGGATAATGGTCCAACTGTGAAAATACAAATTACAAAATTGATCACCAGCCTCTCTTCACTCTCTTGGACCTAGCACATCCTCACTGAGAAGCCTCTCTCAAGCGTTGTTGTTGTGCCTTAGCCTCAACATTTAGGCTCAATTTATAACTTTCCTAAGATAAGAATGACGGCCAAAATTAGCTCATCAAGTTCACTTAAGATAAGTCACTTTGCTAAAGTTAACTTTCCAATCTTTAGCTTTCTTTACTTTAACTCAAGTACAAGTTATAGATTAGCTTGTTTTACATGCACATCTCATGCATGTCACATGTAACACATTCGCATGCGTGCAACTCACTTGCACACTCTGCATGTCACATGCAAACACCTAAAGAGGCAAATCAAGGTCCTTCTAGTCAAGACACAACACTAGAAGTACCTTCTGAGCAACAAAACTCAACGTCTGAGGTGAGCGAATGCCAATCTTTACAAGCAGCTCATAGGGCCGTTGATGTATCTTGTGAACACATGACTAGACATTTGCTTCACAGTTAACCAATTGAGCCAGTTCATGGTTGAGTCGACCCGAATGCATTGGGTTGTTGCCAAGCACGTGTCGAGGTATCTCAAAAAGGCACAATAGATTATGGGTTGTTGTACAAGCAGGTTGATGGAGTCTTCAGGGATTCAGAGATGCAAATTGGGCAGGGAGTTCAGTGGACAGGAAGAGCACTTCAGGTCATGCCTTCAATGTTGATTCGGCAGTTGTTTCCTGGTTCAGTGGGAAATAGTGTTTTCAGTTTTAAATAAATGTAGAATTTACATTAAATTCCTAACTGCGCAATCTGCTTATCATGGACTGATTTTTAACACCCTCAACCCTAGTCCTTGCAGTTGTTCAATACAAGGTCCATCTCCCTTCTTGGAGCAATGGTAATGTCTTAAGCAGTAATAAAAAGTAGTAGTTGTTGAATTTTTATAGGATCTTCTAGTGATAATTACTTCTTATGATTTCTTACGTTATCTTTTCTTGCATTCAAATTCATCATAAAGCAATTACATAGAAGATCTCAACAGTAGAAACAAAAAGCCAGTAGGATCATAAAGAAACAGTCAAACAAGAGACACAAGAATTTACCCTGAGAAAACCCACATGGGAAAAAAACCCAGCAACCTTTTCCTTAGAGAAATTCTTTAGTTCAACAAGAGATAACACTGATCTTTCTTCGTCCTTGTTTTGTTTCTCCTTCGCTTGGATCAGAAGATGTCATTGCTTGAGGTTGAATGGTGCCAAGGTGAGGAGGTCGAATCACATATATATATCTTCTTGGGAGGCCGAATGGGTGCCACAATAGGACTGGGCCGATTTGACTTTCTTGAGGCCAAAATATTAAATTTTGAAAATTCAAATTCTTTCTTTTGAAAATGACATGAAGAACATGTCTTACATTTTTCCATTGCTAACATGAAGAACATGTCTTCCATAATTCATGGGCTAAAATATTAATTATGAAGACCGACCATGGCTACAAAATTCAACAGCTGCAAATGAAAATATGATGTTGACTTGATTTTTAAACAAAGAAATAGCTAATTATACTCATTCAGAATGAGAGTTTGATTTACCTTCAAATGGGCAGAGATTTCAAAGAAAAATGTCATGGCAAATGGGTGGACAACAAATGCAGATCAATTCCCTGTTGAAATCAGCCTTAATTCTGCTGCGAATTAGCTTTTCATATTCACTCCACCAAAGCTAAGGTGAATGCTACAGCACCAAGTTCTATGAATGATCACAATATGAAATGTGAGGCAAAAAGGGATGGTCAGGGGGTTTAAAGGCTTTTTTGGTGGGGTTGTTCTTTTTAATTATTTTTGTTTTCTTTTTCTTTATACTTTAGGTTAACCACACCTGCAAGAAGGAAGCCCAACAAGCCTTTTGGGATTGACCAAATCATTGTTGACTTGGTCAATTGACCAGTTTCAGTCTGAACCAACAGAATCATCCATCAGCTCAAATGGATTTTGTTGATCTTTTGTATAAGGTCTTCTATACTGATAATTACTTCGAGTTTGGATGATTTAGATCTTGTTTACATTCTTACTCATTATTACATCATCAAGCAATTACACAGAAGACATCAACAACATAATAATGACAGTAGGATCATGGAGAGACAGCCACACAAAAAAGCACAAGAGTTTACCCTGGGAAAACCCACATGGCGGGAAACCCAGCAAACCTTTTCTTAGAGAAATCATTAAGTTCAACAGAGATACATCAAGTCAAACACAAGGTCAAACCTGGTCCATCCTCCTAGTCAAGTCATTATGCTTCAGTCTTTTATCCTTCCACAGAAATTTGGTCCCATCATGGAGATTATTTTTGCATCATCACAGAGCTTTTGTCCTGTCCTTGTATCATCACAGAGATAGAGACTTCGTCCCTGAATCATCAGAGTGATAGAATTTTCATCCTTGATCCATCACAGAAATTTCGTCCTTATAATCACGGAGATCAGCCTCAGACCATCCGAATTTTCTTCAACAGAAGAGATGCAAATTGCTTGCCAAATGGTGGAGAACAAGTGTCAATATATAGTCTTCTTCCATGCCAAAGGGGTGCCTCTTTGACTGGGACTGACTTGAACATTTGAAGGAGTCAACTTGACTAGGAGGAGACCAACATGACTTATTTTGGAGCCAAAAATTATATTTCAAAAATTTAAATTTTTCTTTTTCATAAAGGACATGAACATGCCTTTAATAATTTTCTTTTGACCATAGCATGAAGAACATGCTTTACAAAATACATCAATGACCAAAAATGATAATTATGAAGACCAACAATAGCTACAAAATTCAACAGATTTTTCCCAGAACCAGTTCAAACCAGCCAAGTCGTTTTCACTCAGTCAATTATTATAACAACAGTGATGAGTTTAATAAATTTCTTTTGACCATAGCATGAAGAACATGCTTTACAAGATACATCAATGACCAAAAATGATAATTATGAAGACCAACCATAGCTACAAAATTCAACAGATTTTGCCCAAAACCAGTTTAAACCAGCCAAGTCGTTTTCACTCAGTCAATTATCATAACAACAGTGATGAGTCCTAGTCCCTAAGTTCCTTTGGACCTAATAAACTATATATTATAATCATAATTTACATTTTATCTTTTGTATTTTCCTATCTCATTGTAAATAAATCGCAGGTAATTTGATCACTCACTTTAATATGCTTTTTTAAATGGATGCTTCTGGTCAATATGTGCAAGCAGCACCATTCAAAAATGAGAATTTATAACAATAAAGTTGATACATTTTACAGTTAATGGAAACTGTCCTTCAGCTAAGCAACCACAACTAAGGGATATCCTTTACATCAAAGTTGCCCAGGACCCGCACTTGTCCCCAGCAGCAAGAAACAGCTTGGCTGCACGAGCAAGACAGCCCACAAGCAGAAAATATGTCTCTGGGGGAATTGAATCTCAATGGGGAGATAGCAACACTCACTCTTTACCAACCAAGCCCCCATTGACAAAAAATTATGTATATTTTATTGTAATCTAGAAGCTTAGTTCAACTTCAAATATGATCATTGTCCAACAGTTCTGTACATTTATAGACAACTAATACAATATTAAGTGTAGATACACGTATGTTGTGGCAATTTCCTCTCTACTTGCATGTTGTTTCTCTAGGATTGTTCTATTCTTCTATATAAGTCTTCACATTGTCTCTTTGTGTTTACATCACAAGGTGAGGGTGGTTATATCATGGCCACTCATAAACTGCCCACTAGGCCACCACTCATTCATGAGTTAAAGAAACAATTGTTTCAATTAATAAATTAAGTAGATAGCAATTTGCAGATGTTTGAAACAGATAATGTCATCCGCACTAATGCTTGCTGATTAAAAAATGGTTTTAAGTGGCTGTATAAATATCTGAAATAGCAATTCAGGCAACTTTCAAAAAGCAAGGAAGGGATATTGTTTATGAAGGCAAAGTGTAACTAAGAAACCGGATTCGTCCCCCAGTCCTGACTTATACCAAATCCGGCGAATCGGACATTATTTGAGCGGATTCAAGTCCAAAAATCAGGACACGATCGAATCCGGATCGTGTCCCAATTTTCGGATTCGAATCCGAAAATCAGGAACCCACACAGCGTTATAAAGTGACTTTTCTCCATTCTTTTTTCACATTCAGTTGTTTAGTTTGATGTGGGTTTGTTGTGGGTGTTTGGGAGCAAGGAGCAAATGGTGTGGGAGCATTTTCAAAGAGATTCAAGCAACAGGTAAGTGCATTCTCTCTCTATTTTTTTGTGTTTTTATTACAACAGTTTGCATATGCATTTCTTTTACAAATTTGTGCATTTTTGGTTTTTTTTTTTACAACACTCATGGCTCAATCAAGGGCAGCAGGGAAGGGGCAAAGGAAGGGGAAGAATGTCCCCATTGGAGATGCCTCTCCTCTCCCAATTTCATCAAGGTCTGTTGCAAGTGTTCCCTCTATTGCAAGTAATGTTGAGGGAAGACTTCCTCGTCAAGGTAACAAATATCCCTTGTGAAAATATGTCACAAGAGGGCAGGGGCCACCCAGCGAAGTGAAAGGAGGCAATGTGAGTTGGAAATGCAGCTATTGCCACAATAATTTCACGAGCACATATTTCCATGTGAAAGGTCATTTGTTGGCTTTACCAAGTTGTCGAATTGGAACTTGTATAAGTGTCTTTATCAAAGAGGAAAGAAATGGAAAGAGAGTCCAATGTTGATATGGCAAATGTGGCTGCAAAATTTAATAAAAATAAATAAAAAATTACCCCCTTCCATTCTTGAGGAAAAGCAGCAACAAATTCCCATTTGAGAATTCTGGTGGGAAACAAGCAGCAAAAAGAAAGGCAATTTCACTTGGTCCAATGGACAAGATTTTTCAGACGGAGAAATAGGAAGAACTTGATCTCACCATTGCCTTTTTTTTCTATCAAAACTTCATATCCTTTAATGTTGCACACTCATCTCTATTTATTGAGATGTGTTGAGCTCTAACTCAAGGGGCTCCATTAGGGTATGTGCCTCCTGGGTCAGAGAAGCTTAGAACCACATTATTGACGAAGGCAAAAAAAGAGGTGGAAAAAATGCTTGAGCCTATTAAAGCATCATGGCTAACATCTGAGGTTAGCATTGTTTCTGATGGATAGAAAGATCCAGCACAACACCCACTCATCAACTTCATGGTGTCTTCCTTGATTGGTCCAGTTTTCTTGAAAGCAGTGGATGCACTTGGACAATACAAGGATGCACAATATATGGGTGAGTTTTGTATTAAATTTATTGAAGATGTAGGTGTTGATTCTTGTGTTCAAATCATTACAAATAATGCACCTCTTTGCAAGAGTACTGGCATGATTGTGCAAGCTAAATATCCACAAGTGTTTTGGACACCTTTCATTGTTCATTCATTGAACTTAGCACTTAAATATATTGTTTCTTATGTGCTTTGGATTGGTAACATTATTGAGGATGCACAACATATCCGTAACTTTGTACAAAATCATACAAATGCCCTCACTATCTACAAGGAGTACAACAATCTATCATGTTGAAGAGGTTGAGGGAGGTCAAGACTGCTCTTGGGGCCATGGTTATTTCAGAGTTTTGGTCTTTTTGGAGAAAGACAAATCAAGTAGCCTCTAAAAGAGTGAAGGACACAGTGTTATATGATTCTTGGTGGGAGAGGGTAGATCTACTTATTCAGATCATGGACCCTATAATTTCTTTGCTTCGATTTGCAAATATCCTAGGAGAAGCTTATGAGTGATGGGATTCCATGATTGAGTCTGTGAGGAGCATTATTTTACAAAGTGAGTGCCCTAAGTATGAGACATCATCAGAGGCCTTCTTCACCACTATACAAGATATTATTGTCAACATATGGGACAAGAATTGCACATCTTTACATTGTTTGTCTCACTCATTGAACCCAAAATACTACAACCATGAGTGGTTGAATGGTGGACCTTCCCGCAGATTCCCTCCTCACATGGATGGTGTATCTCACAAGGAAAAAAGATGCATTCAGGCGGGTTTTTCAGGATCGAGCATCCCTTGATGAAGTGGAGGATGCCTTTACAGAGTTTTCCACTAGCACTGGTCGATTTGCAGGATATGATACGATTCGAGACAGGGGGCTAAGAAGCCCTATTCTTGGTGGGCAAATCAGGGGCAGCAAGCCCTCCTCTACAACAGTTAGCCATGAGGCTCCTCTCTCTGACTTCATCCACTTGTTGCGAGAAGAATTGGCGCACCTATGGGAATTTGTATAGTGTCAAGAAGAGAAGGCTTGAGTAGTCCAGGGCAGAGACAATGTTGTACATGCACATCAACCTTCGTCTTATTTACAGGCAAAGGGATGAGTGGTTGAAGAGAAAGACAAAGATGTGGGATGTCTTTCTTGATGATATGGGTCTAGACACCAATGTTGAGTTGGCATTGACCAACTTGGATCTCAACGATCCAGTGGTAAACATTGTCACATTTGATGATGGTGATACTATAGAGGGGTCATCCTCCACACCAGCAGATGCAGAAATAACTTTGGATACAAGGGAGGAGGATGCAATAGAGGAGAGCAGTGGTGACCATGATGATGAGGATAGTGATGCTGATTTTGATGATGACTATGAGGATTGATGACTCATGAGTCATGAGCTACCTACTGCCTTAAGGCTTGTATACTTGTACTTGTAGTTTTTTGTATTTGCTATTTAAAGTTTAAACTATAACACATTTTGATTTTGATGGCTTAATGAGAAAACTACAATATCTTTATCTTACTATCTTGTCTTTCTCCTATTGGATCATTGATGAATTGAATATGTATTATAATTTATCATTTATCATTTATCATTTATGTCACAATTGCATTTGTATGCATAATGTTACTTTGTAAAACTTACATCTAGATGAAGATCTATGTTTGAATCAATGAATTTGTATCATGAATGAGAATTTGTGTAAGAAATATATATATATATCTGAACATGTTTGTATCCGACACTCGAATCCCTGTATCCTTCAAATCCTGAATCCCCGTGTCAAGTGACTTAGGTTAAAAGATAAACATAGCAATATGTAACCAATATATGAGCAAAAAATGTCATATCTATCATATAAGAAATGGATGTTATGGGTGGTACCAAATTCCATAGACCGGGAGGATCATGATAGTCTTAAATGCTCTGTATCTTAAAAACAAGAGTATTCTATAGTGAAAAAAATATCAAGAGGAAGTCAATTAAAATGGTAGATGCTTCATTGAAGATAAACTGTAATATGATTCAAGGATCACACGAACAAATTCGTTAAGGTGCCAAGGGATGGCTATAACAACTGAGTGGTGGAAGACAGCAATTTTTGGAATATTTAAATAAAGGTAACTTCTCAAAGCTTGAAGCAGAAAATGGCATTGTTGTAATATCCCTTGGGGAAAGAGTGCCCTTAGGGTTGAAAACAGCATATGACAGATTTGTATTTTAACTAGTATCATAGTGTTCCTTCAATTTTGTAAGCAAATAAACAATATTGAATACAATAAACAGTGTTGCCAGCATCACCAACTCATGTACATGAAACCAATCCAACAGTACATACTGGGTTTAAACCCACAGCCCTTCCAACTTCACACTACAGAATAAATGCACAACAATTAAATTATCAGCAAACCCTATTAACCTACTACTCTTAGCCTGACCTTGCAACCAGCCTCAGAATTGCTGCCTCTTTGCTACCTCAGCCCAACCAACCAGACCTCTGTTGCCACAGCGCATGAAATACACCACAGATTCGTCCCACTGCCACAGATCTGCACAGAGGTGATGCCGCTGCTTCAAATCAACCCTATGTTGCGTTAAGCAGCCCTCACTGTCCCAACCATACCACAGGTGAGGCTGCTGTCACAAATCATGTCCTCTGATCTGTCTTAATATGCCGCTGCCAGTGAGGAATCTCCCGGGAAACCCTTAGCTCAATATGCTTTAAACAATCCTCACTGCCACCAAAAATACACTCTTGAATGAGTCACTGCCTTAGTAGGGTTTCACTGCCTTAGTTAAGACTTTGCTGCTGCAGAAAAACATCTTCAATGTGGCCACTGCCTCAAGTAGGACCCTAGGGGAACTCTGCCGCCAAGATTTTCTTCCTTGGATAGATTTGCTGCCACAGGAACTCCTCTAAAGGTGCCACATGCCTCAGGGAGGGTTTTCATGGCTGTTTGCTGCCCAGTTTTGACCTTCGCTATCCCTGAAAATGCCTTGGACAGACTTCGCTGCCATAGATCTGCTACTTTGATGCTCAATCAAATCATGCCACAGTATTTCTCCCTTGATTGCCACAAACAAGTGAATGCTGCCTCAGAAAATTATGCCAAACAGAATGAGGAGGAGGTATTGGCTAGAGTGGAATCTTTCACCAAAGAAACCAATCAGAGATAAGGGGTCTTAAAACCCTCCAACAGCCTCAGCTCACAAATCAGAAATACCCACCAAAACATCATGGTAAAAATGATTCTCCTCTCTCATTTTTATAGATTCCCTTTGGGGTCTTCCCTCCTAATTTTAATTTGAGGGGTTAAGAAGTCTCCCTCAATTTCGCCCCAAAATTTGCCTTTTTCCACAAGTTTTCCTCCAATTACCCCAATTCACCCAATGTTACCCCAATTACATTGAATAATGGATTTCCCCCTTTACAAATGACTGTATCCTATGGGGTTGGATAGGCTAGTTTGTCCTCCCTTGGGAAATTTAATTAGAAGAGAACATTATAGTACCCACTTCCCGACATTGGTTGACCTCAAGCAATTGCAATTTCGGGTGTTGCACGATCTGCTCTGATCCCACTGTATGATCAACAACAACCATGATCACCTTTGCATAGCAATTTGGAGTTGGTGAATGATTTGCAAATTTCAACTTATCTCCCTACCAGTATGCATGAAGAAATTGATGATTCAAGTTGAAAAGTAAGGCGTCATTTCGATCATAAATCTTTCCCTGCTTATCAGCTTCTCGATGTGAAATCAATACCAGTATACTCCATAAGGTAATCATGTTTGTTAACAGGGTTCTTTAAAAATGTTCCCCATCCAGAAACATCTGACCTTCGAAGCATTACTCATTGCTGTTGCTTTAAGAGAAGCTTCATATTTCTGCATTCATAGTTATTAGCCTTTCTGTTTCCATCAAACCGCAAAGTTGGCCCATCTTTGACTTCCCATTTCATTGTGGATTCATTGCGATGGATATATTCTGCTATCTCAGAACAGGTCTTCAGACCATTCATTATTCAATAAGTTGTGTACTATAAAGTGGTTGTTCTTTCCGAAGATCTCTACACCTTTTGCATATAAACCTTTCTCAGTTGCACACCAGCCACAATCATCTTGTTCGGCACATGTTACAACAATTGAGTTTGTTATAGCGCTATTTAAGAGAGACCCAAGATCAACTTACCTTAGTTGCTGCCTGGAATGCATTCCCTTTTCACCTTTTCTTTTACTATGTGAGGGTGAAATTACATAATTGAGCAATTTCTCATATTTTGCCAAAATAGTATATTTATGAGATAATAATTAATTGAGATAATTGAGAAAAAAAACTCATAATTGTGAAAAATGTTTCTAGAGTTTGTCATTCCCAAGGAGATCAACTTGACCCACTTGTGTAAGAGTTGGCTAGGGGTCCATTATTGTAGAAGTTTCCTAACTTCTCAAGCCCCTAGGTGTCTAGATACGTTCTCCTAAAGGATAGAATGAACCTATATAATCTCACCAAGAGGAAAGGGGGGGAGATTTAGTTTCCACACTATAGCGTGAAAGCTCTGTTGTATTGAGAGAGGAGACCATTGTACAAGCTTGAGGAGAGGATCTCATTTGTTGAAGGTATAATTGTACCATTTGATTCATGATTAATCAAATTACATGTTCCTTCCTATTAATCCATGCTTATGGTTGACTATACATGTTAATGTCTATTTGAGCTAACAGTCTTTTGCAGAAGGCTATTTGTGGTCTTTGTTTGGTGATGCATGTGTGTAGGTGGTAGATCTATTGCAAGAGGCAAGATCTCTTGGTTGAAGCGAACACTTTCTACATCGAACCCAACAAAGACCACAAATACCCTTCCGCAAAAGACTGTTAGCTCAAATAACCATTAACATGTATAATCAACCATAAGCATAGAATAACAGGAAGGAACATGTAGTTTCATTAATCATGAATCAAATGGTACAATTATACCTTCAACAAATGAGATCCTCTCCTCAAGCTTGTAGCATGGTCTCCTCTCCCAATACAGTAGAGGTCCCGCACTATAGTGTGGATACTAGATCTCCCCCCCTTTCCTCTTGGTGATATTATATAGGTTCATTCTATCGTTTGGGAGAATGTATAGAAGTTAGGAAACTTCTACAATAATGGACCCCTATCCAACTCATACACAAGTGGGTCAAGTTGATCTCCTTGGGAATGACAAACTCTAGAAACCTTTTTCACAATTATGAGTTTTCTCTCAATCATCTCAATTATGAAATAATTATTATCTCATAAATATAATATTTTGGCAAAATAATTATGATAAATTGTTCAATTATGTAATTTCACCCTTTTAACATGGGATAAATCTCACATAAGTAAAAGAAAAGGTGAAAAAGGGACCCATTCTAGCCAGCAACTGAGGTAAGTTGATCTTCGGTCTCTCTTACTATAATGGAGTGGCAAATAGGGTTATAACAAAGTCCTTCCTACAATATTCCCCATCTTCTTCCTTTTCAATTGGACCACCTTGGATGTCAACTTTAGTGTCATCCTGTGTTGAAATTCGAATGCAATGTTGAATTTCTTATCCTGGTAATTACTTGTGAGTAATTATGTACATATTTTTCATTTAGTTCTTACTTCATTCATTAGATCATCAAGCAATTACACAAATACAATACAAAAAGACAAGAGACACCAAAAATTAGGCCAGAGGCCAGGGCAAAACCCACAAGGGGAAAACCTGTGAATCCTTTCCTTATAGCTTCTTCATCAACAAGAGAAATCCAAGTCAAATTTAACTAGTGATCCAATTGCCAAGTCATCTCTCCAAACTCTGTTATGTTTAGTCCATGAGATAGTCCTTCAATCAGCCATAAGTTTGTCCTCAAAAGCCTCTAAAACTTGCATCATATTGTATCTCTGAAACACCCATCAATACAGAGAACTCGCACCACTAAGAGAGAGAGATATATCATTGGAACTCACATCACTAAGAGAGATACAAGGAACTCGCATCATAGAGGTTATATGTCACGAAAATTCGCATCACTATTACAAGAACTCGCATTACAGAGGTTACATGTCACAAGAACTTGCATCACTGTTACAGGAACTTGCATCACAGAGGTTACATTTCACAAGAACTCACATCATTGAGGAACTCGCATCACATAGGTATATCACCACAGAAACTCGCATAATTTTGGTATGCTTGTAGCTCTCATAATAAACGGAGATAATGTACTATTGGAAACTCATATCGTCACAGCTATGGTGTTACTCCTATAGCTCGCATATTTCAAGAATAATGGTCTACTTATAGCTCGTCCTTATTACAGAAAACATAGTATCTTATCAATCTCGTGTACCATAGAAGGGTATACCTCATATATCTGAAAATATTCTACCACAGAAGTGCAGCAAATTTCTTGCCAAAATGTGGAGCATAGGTGCCAATATATAGTTGTTCAACCATATGAAGAGACACGTCCTATGGGCTGGCCAACTTTGACACTTTACAACATTCAAATTTTCTTCTTTTTATAGGGTCACGAAGAACATGCCCTTTGACTTTTTCTTTTGACCAAAAATAAAGAATGAAGAACATGCTTGATAATAAAAAATAATAATATTTTTTTGTTTTTACATGAAATTCATATTAACACAAGTACAAGAATTATGAACACTAAACTTAGTTACAATTTCAACATCTTAAAGCTCCATATTTTCTGCATTGTTATTCTTCTTGGTAGTTGAATTTTTTTTCTCAAAAGATTCCTTATTGAGGATGTCTTATTGTTCTTCTTATGTGGTGCCCCCAATGTTTTAGCATCACCTTTTTTTTACTTCAATGGCAGGTTAATATTAACTCGTGAAACACCTCCAATAACAATGTTTTCGATGTTTGAAGCCAATCCTTTTTTGCCTTTTCTATTGAGTTTTGTAGCTCAAAAGGTACTTCTAGTCTTGTGTCTTGACTAGAAGGACCTTGATTTGCCTCTTTAGGAGCTTGCATGCAACATGCAGAGTGTGCAAGTGAGTTGTACGCATGCAAATGTGTTACATGTGACATGCATGAGATGTGCATGTAAAGCAAGCTAGATTTATGACTTGTACTTGAGTTAAAGTAGAGAAAGCTAAAGATAGGATAGTTAACTAAAGTAAAGTCACTTAACTTCAATTAACTTGATGAGCTAATTTTGGTTGTCAATCTTAGCTTAGGAAAGTTATAAATTGAACCTAGAGTGAGGAGCTAAAACACAACAACAACACAAGGTTGAGAGAGGTTTCTCAGTGAGTGTGTGTTGGGTCCGGGAAGAGTGTAGTGAGGCTAGTGATCAATTTTATAATTTGTATTTTCTCAATTGGACCATTATCCCAGTACGGGAGCCTAAGTAAGCTCTGTGATTAATTTATTAATGAAGAACCATTGTTGCTTTAAGGGAAGCTTCATATTTTTGCATTCATAGTTATTAGCTTTTCTGTTTCCATCAAACCGCAAAGTTGGCCCATCTCTGACTTCCCATTACATTGTGGATTCATTACGATGTATATATTCTGCTATCTCATAACAGACCTTCAGACCATTCAATAAGTTGTGTGCTATAAAGCGGTTGTTCTTTCCATAAATCTCTCAATTGCACTCCAGCCACAATCATCGTGTTTGGTGCATGTTACAACCATTGAGTCCTTTCTACAAGATTCCCCATCTTCTTCCCTTTCAGTTGAAATTCGAATGCAAGATTGAATTTCTTATCATGGTAATTACTTGTGATTGTTTATGTATATATTTTTCATTTAGTTCTTACTTCATTCATTAGATCATCAAGAAATTACACAAATACAATACAAAAAGACAAGGGACACCAAAGATTAGGCTAGAGGCCAGGGTAAAACCCACAAGGGGAAAACCTATCGATCCTTTCCTTATAGCTTCTTCATCAACAAGAGAAATCCAAGTCAAATTTAACTAGTGACCCAATTGCCAAGTCAACTCTCCAAACCCTGTTATGTTAACCCTGAGATAGTCCTTCAATCAGCGATATATTTGTCCTCAAAAGCCTCTGAAACTTGCATCATATTGTATCTCTGAAACACTCATCAATACAGAGAACTCACACCACTGAGAGAGATATCATTGGAACTCGCATCATTGGGAGAGATACAAGGAACTTGCATCATAGAGGTTACATGTCATAGGGGCTCGCATCATTGTTACAAGAAAACGCATTACAGAGGTTACATGTCACAAGAACTTGCATCATTGTTACAAGAACTCGAATCGCAAAGGTTACATGTCACAAGAACTCGCATCACTGAGAAACTCGCATCACATAGGTATATAACCACAGAAACTCGCATAATTTTGTTCTGAATGTAGCTCTCATAACAAACAAAGATAATGTACTAATGGAAACTCATATCGTCACAAATATAGTGTTACTCCTATAGCTCGCATACTTCAAGAATCATGGTCTACTTGTACCTCGTCCTTATTACAAAAAACATAGTGTCTTATCAAGCTCGTGTAACATAGAAGGGCTTATCAAGCTTGTGTAACATAGAAGGGTATACCTCAGATATCCGAAAATATTCTATCACAGAAGTGCACCGAATTGCTTGCTAGTATGTGGAGCATGGGTTCCAATATATAATTGTTCGACCATATGAAGAGACACATCCTACGGGTTGGGCGACTTGTCCATCTGGAAGATCAACTTGGCAACTTGGACAAACAAATGACACTTTACAAAATTCAGATTTTCTTCTTTTTATAAGGTCACGAAGAACATGCCCTTTGACTTTTTCTTTTGACCAAAAATAAAGCATGAAGAACATGCTTGATAATAAATAATAGTAGTATTTTTTGTTTTTACATGAAATTCATCTTAACACAAGTACAAGAATTATGAAGACTGAACTTAGTTAAAATTTCAACATCCTGAAGCTCCATATTTTTTGCATTGTTATCCTTCTTGGTAGTTGAATTTTTTTTCTCAAAAACTTCCTTGTTGAAGATGTCTCGTTGTTCTTCTTATGTGGTGCCCCCAATGTTTTAGCATTATCTTTTTTTTACTTTGATCTCAAGTTAATATTAACTCGTGAAACAACTCCAATAACAATGTTCCCTATGTTTGAAGGCATCCTTTTTTGCCTTTTTTGTTGAGTTTTGTAGCTCGAAAGGTGCTTCTAGCCTTGTGTCTTGACTAGAAGGGTCATGATTTGCCTCTTTGAGAGCTTGCATGCGACATACAGAGTGTGCAAGTGAAATGCACACATGCAAATGTGTTACATGTGATATGCATGGGATGTGCATGTAAAGCAAGCTAGATTTATGACTTGTACTTGAGTTAAAGTAGAGAAAGCTAAAGATAGGATAGTTAACTAAAGTAAAGTCACTTAACTTGGATTAATTTGACGAGTTAATTTTGGTTGTCAATCTTAGCTTATGAATGTTATAAATTGAGCCTAGAGTGAGGAGCTAAGACACAACAGTAGCACAAGTTTGAGAGAGGCTTCTCAGTAAATGTGTGTTAGGTCCGAGAGAGTGCAGTGATGTTGGTGATCAGTTTTGTAATTTGTATTTTCTCAATTGGGCCATTATCCCAGTACGAAAGCCCAAGTAAGTTCCGTGATTAATTTATTAATAAAGAATTGTTGATTGGGAAGAACTATGTTTGTGTATGTGATTCAAATCGAATAATTTTGCTTCTGCTAAATATTTTTGGTTGGGAACTTAGCCATGTATTCATTCAATTAATAATTGTTGGGATCCAATTACAGGGTGTTGGGTTCAGGAAATTCTAACATTTTCCTCATACAAACTAAAACTCGTTCAGCAATCCTTTTATTATCTTTCTTTGAACTTCTTGCAAGTTTTCCCCTATGTTTATCCTTATGTGACGATTCAAACTGCTTAACGTCAGAGTTGTCCTTCCCCACGTCATATTCACCACAATTGCTCTCAATCACTAGCTTTCCATTTGAACACCCACTTTCAGTTTGTGAAGCTTTTGTTGTTCTCAAACCACCACCAGTTGAACCTTTCCTTCCGATGCATACCTTAGGTACATCATTACTTATAGAAAGAACAAGTTTTGTGCCACTTGTTTCTTCAACTTTTGCAACCCACACAGATGATAGTAAGGAATACCACGCAGCATGTTACACTCTTCTTCTAGAGGAATCCTGGTAATTGTAACATGTTGTGTG
This sequence comes from Pinus taeda, assembly GCA_000404065.3. Taxonomy (NCBI): domain Eukaryota; kingdom Viridiplantae; phylum Streptophyta; class Pinopsida; order Pinales; family Pinaceae; genus Pinus; species Pinus taeda. Next base: position 42,169 of record APFE031082840.1, on the reverse strand, counting down.
GTATTCATTGTTGATTGTTTTTCACAAGGGAAAACGAGCCTGAGAACAACCACGCAAGCGACAATCAAATACTAGGCAACAACAACGAAACATATTATCAAAGGGATCCATCAAGATCTTTTCCAAGAAATACATCGCCCAAGGCTAAATTTTCAACACCAAATCCATTGCCTCCAATCACAGCAGATTCTTTTTGATGATCTTGTTCCATAAGAAAATCATACCTTGCCTTATTTTCATAAGGCTTGACCCTAAGGCATTGACTAAGGCTATCTAATATTGCCTGTGATAAACCCTATTCCTGAATCATTATCCTTGGGGATGTAAAGTTTTCGAGTCGTGGTACCTTTATGGCTGCTTCATATACTCCTTTCATATGATGATCAGGCACTTCAACTACTTGAACGCCTAACTCTTTCTATTTAGCAAAAATTTCTCCCAAGTGTTGCCTCCTTTTTTTGGCATTCCCATCTATGAACAATGGAATTGGCCCAAGCTGGAGTAGTCCTACAGAAGTACACCTGGGCTTGTTCTGCTAACAGGTCTTACACTCTCTTACATGCCTCAACACATCATCCTTGAAAGTTGAGGCCTTTCCAAGAAAACCTTTCCCTAATCTACTTGTAAGTTTTGAAGAGCCCTTGGTGTCCTGTTAGATGTGGGTTATGTGCGGCCTTCAAGCTCTCCTTCTTGAGTCTAGATTCAAGGATCAAACATATCCTGTCTTTATAGAAAATGACCTCATCCTCTACTTTATACCTATCATCTTGGATGAGTTTGTTCATCCATTTGCAAGCAAATTTATTGTTGGAATATTTTACCAGGAGGTGGCCTTTCCAATCTCTGGTGATTTACATGAGTGTACATGTGGTTGGTTTCCTAGAAAGCGCATCAACCACAACGTTCTTCTTGTACTTAGTACCAAACTCATAGAAATGTCGGTGGATATCTGACGATATTGGTCTTGTAATCCAACATTCTACTATGCAAGCCACATCTTTGTGACTGTATATCACCTCCATTTTCTTAGTTGATATGGTTCAAGGACCACCACTAGACATACCTCTCAACAATACCTTATTGCCATTTGAGGCCCTAAATTCCATTTCCATCACCTGGTAGTTCATTAAGAATTTTCCTATCGAGTACAACCATTGTACCTCTAACACAACATTGGTATCTACAAGATCTACTATGTAGAAATCATCGATGGATGTGTTATTACCCAAAGTCATGCTCAAATGTGGGATCACCTATGTGCATGTCATGTTGTACCCATTAGCTACCATCACGTTGAAGCCCTCAAATTCTTCTAGGGAATACCTCTCCTTGCCACCAAAGTTGCATCGATGAAATTGTGTATAGCTCCACCATCAACCAAAGTTGTGATTCATTGCCCCTGTATGACCCCCTTGATCCTAAGCGTGTAATATTTAGGGACTCCAAAGAGAGGCAAAAGTACCACCCTTAATTCTTTTATGGGATCTCTTATCTCTTTTAGCCTCCTCAAAGGACTGCTCTTCTCTTGAACTGCTAGGCTCCTTGCTTGGTGCTAGCGTTGGATCATCTTCATCGTCACTGTCGGACACTATTTCAGTATGGTGGACCTTCCCCTTTCCCAAGCATCTGTGACCTGGTTCCCATTGTTCCTTGCAAGTGAAGCAGAGTCTTTTCCTCCTCAACTCACTCCAAGTCTCATCCAAAATGGCTTCTTATCTTTGTCCTTAGGCGAGATGAGTGGTTTCAATGGAAATTTACTTTTGGTACTACATCTCCCATATCTCGTGCCTTGGTAATGGCACCTTGTAAGGTGGCAGGCTTGAAGACCTTGACCCACCCACACAGTGTCACGGCCAAACCCTCTGTGAAGAGCATGACCATCCTTTGCTCAGATATATCTGTAATCGTAACAACCACTTGCTGAAATTCTTCAATTATGCATCTAGTGTGTCGATATGCTTGAGTTATGCTAGCTCTCTAAAGTGTACCTCCAGATCCTTCCTGTCAAATCAGTCTCTCACTCTTTGCATGAAGACCTCATAAGAGGTGATGTTGTAATGTCCAAGGTGACCAATCCATGGTACCACCATTCATGCACTTCCCCTTCCAAATGCAAAGTGGCAAATTAGATAACATCTACTTCCAGCATGGGGTTAAGTTGGAAGTAGGTATCTAATTTTTGTACCCAAGCCCTTGTCGAGCACTTGGATGACCCATCAAAGGAGGCAATGGACAATCTCCCCACCTTGCACATTAGATCATGATTCGGTTGAGCCTTGAGCCTATTTTTATACTTAATGCTACTCAAGTCATGAAAAGTCGTGGCTGCCCAAACATTCTCCTAGTGATGCATACGCCAGGAAATATTCTGTAAAATCTCCATTTCGTTTTGTTGCTCCTTGGGTTACTACCCCCTGACTATCTAGAAACTGGGGTAGTCGAGGCCTATGGTTCCTTCCTCTAGTTGCCCCCATGTTTGCTTGTGCGAAGTTGTTGAAGGGGCCAGGATTCTAGTTGTTGCTCCCCTTTGCAAAACTCATGTTACCACCATTAGATCCACAAGCAGCGTTGTTACCTATAATAGTATAATGTTTGGATTTACCATGACTTGGGCAAAAAACTCAGTCATTTGCTACTGCCCCTGGGCCATCTATTGTTTCCCTTGTGCTAATAGTTGAGCCATTTGTTGCTACCCTTAGATTATTTGTTGTTGCCCCCTTCATAGCTCATTCAAGATACCAAAGGGGTTCTCTTATTCTTCCCTGTCTTCCAAGAACGAGTTGCGGGTACCCCTTTTCTTCCTAACTGTAATGTTCTCCCTGTCATCAGGAAATATCCAGGGTTCATGTGCTCACAGGCTGGCAAGATGCACAGCTTTGGTGCCATTGTCCTATCCCTTAGGATTGGAAAGAGTATATGACAGATTTGGATTTTAACTAGTATCATAGTGTTCCTTCAATTTTGCAAACAAATAAACAACATTGAATACAATTAATAGTGTAGCTAACATCACCAACTCATGCATATGAAACCAATCCAATAGTACACATTGGATTTAAACCCACAACCCTTCCAATTTCACACTCCAGATTAGATATACAACAATTAAATTATTAGCAAACCCTATTAACCTACTACTCTTAGCCTGCCCTTGAACCAGCCTCAAAATTGTTCTCTTTGTTGCCTCAGCCCAACCAACCAAACCTTTGTTGCCACAATGCATGAAATACACCACAGATTCATCTGACTACCACAAGCCCACATAGAGGTGATGTCGTACTATTAAAAATGCAGCAAGAAATTCCTAAATTAATTTTGTCCTTGAATTAAATTAGAAATGAAATTGTAATTCCACATCACAAGACAATTTGTATGAGTTAACTAAGTTAATTTGACTTAGTTGGCCCAATTAATTTGAGTTGAGGGTCTAACTTGAGTCATGTAAAGTATCTCCTACTTTATAGGACCCCTGGTTGAGTTTATTTTGAGTTGTAATTAATTAATTCAATTTAACTGAGTTAAAGTCAGCTAAAGTAGTTCCAAGTTCCAACTAATGGAGGAACTAGTAGGAGGTCTAACAGTGGGGTGTTGCTTCATGTGTTCAACCAGTTAACTGATAATCAGTCATAAATAACTCATGTATATGTGATCTGAAAGTTACCCAGTTGAAATTGGAGTTCAAGGGCATTGTACTATCAGTTGTATAATTATTTGCATTGTACAAATGGTGCATGCAGTCAGAGGAAGAGCCTACAGGAACTGCGCAATCCAATGGACGAAAATTCCTATTAAATAGGGGCCTAATTCTTCATTGAACAGTGGAAGCAAATAGGGACTTGGGCAAGTAGAAAATTGGTTAAGTATTGGCCAAGGCTTGTTGAGGAAGTTGTGCGAGACATGTTAGCAATCTGTATTTCCTAAGACTATGAAAGAAATACAAAGGTAACCACAAAGCCACTTTGGAAGTTGGGATCTAGCCCTGCCAGCTTCAGAGAGAGATCTCTCTTTCAAACTTAGATTTGTTCGTATTGAGATATTAGGCTAGTTATGAAAGTTCAATAATTTCATTTTAGATTTGGTTTGGTTGTTTGGTTGATAATGTAATAGTACACCATTAGGCAATGGAGTCAATATACTTCGAATGGATTCATTTCAGCATTTACAGACAAATCTAACACAGCAAGGTAGGCAGATCTATTGGATCTTATATGTTTTACGAGATGGAAAAAGAAGAAATGATTATGTGTCCATTAAGCAAAGAGAAATTAAGAATTCTATTGCTTAATTTCAGTAGAAAACATCGAAATTGTTCAAAAGACAACTGAGTGTACTTAAACAAATTCAGGTTCATAATTTTCTTTGAACAAAATAGATTAGAAATCATATGTGAAATTACAAAGAAAGGAAAACACAATAACAAAAGAGAATATTACTTCACCAAAAATCTGACACAGGAATCCTGAAAAAGCTTTTGTATTACTGAAATGTGTCCCCTGGAACTCTGTGGAACAACTTTACATCAATGGTCCTTTCTTTTACATAAACATCAACCTCTACTACTTCGAATTATTAAGTACTTATAGAGAAATAATTACAAAATATATTGATGTCAAAAGATCAAGACAGAATCCTAAAATATCTAAAACTGATTACACAAATAGTACAATAATTTAGGAATTCGGAACTGCTGGAGTTGTTGGCACTATTGTCGAGGATGATTATTGATAACTGGTCCCAAAAAGGTGTTGCCCCGCTGTCTAAGATGAAAGATGTTTCACTCAAGTGACTCGCACAAGTGATCCCATCGATCTTCACTAAGGATAGAAAGTTTTATTAGCTTTCTATATGTTTCATCAACTTCGGTATATTTCTCAAATGTAGGCTTGTTGATGAAAATGTGTTTGATCTCATGTTTAATAATTAAATCAAACTCTAAAGCCTCTAGGAAAGCTTTCCCTGTAATACTTCCTTTTACCCCTGCAAACTTAGACTTATTTTGGGCAATAGTAAACAGTTTGTGGTTGTAGTCACTCAAACTAATCAAATGTCATTCATTGCTACCAGCCCTGGTAGCCCTCTTTGATTTAGCAAATTGAACTTGGTATGAAACCTCTGAACAACAGTTTCTAGAGACTAACACTTATTCTCTAGTTGTATCATGAGGTTCCTCTTCTATAAAACTTTTTTTATCTCCAAAATGGCTTATGTTCTATTTGCAGTCTTAAGCTCCTCTAGTTCTTTCTTAGTTTTAGAATTCAAAACTTTGATTGAGGTTGTTGCTTCACTTGGCTTGTCTCCCAACATTTCTCTTACCTCTTCTATCGTTGTTTTTGATCTCTGCGTCAATTCTTCCTACTCAAAGATGATCTGAATTGATGGCCAAATTTCTGTTATGGCCTGATTGATATCCACCCATATGTTTTCTTTGGCCTGTGCTAAAGTTTGATCCATCACTGACTGACTCTCTAAAAACACTATTCTTTGAGCAAGCCTGTGATATATTTGTAATTCTACTACATAGGAGTTGTCTATCTTAAATTTTTGATCTTGTAAACTCTTTAGTTGATCTTTTAACTTCTCAATTTCTTTTCCCTGAATGGACATCTCTTGCATGGCTTTAACCAATTCGTGGCAGAATCTGTGGTTGATATTGGTGTTGTTGTCGATGTAGAAGCCTTTGATGTCCCTGCAACTGAAGTACGTACTACAATTAGTCAAACTATAGCCAACTGTGAGGACTGCTCCTTCTCCTTGAGCAATTTTTCTAGTTCCACCTCCATTTCTCTAATCTGGACATTTTGTTCAATTATTATCTTGAACATGTCTTCCTTTTCCTTTTCCAGTTCTCCCATTTCCTTGGTTTGTGGATACTCTGTAGATGGCAGCTTGAGCTGCTTCCTCAGAGCTGCTATATCTGCATTCTTTTTCCTTACAATCTCCTCTACTACCTTTACATCATTGGGGTCATAACCTAGCTTAATGACTTAATTCCAGTATCCTTTGCTAAAGATGAGACCTTCTCGAGCTTTAACTGTGACTGCATGTTGCTGATGGAGGTCTGCAGTTTTAGAGTTGTCATGGCAGTATTAGTCAGAGTGGAGTATAACATCTCCCCAGTCTGTTTGTGCATATCCATCTAATCAATCTGATGGATTTAATTGGTGTCAAAGGATAAGATTGTCTTCTTGTAGTCTGCTAGTGATTTTGGGAATGGAACCTGTGCCTGTAAAAAAGCCATTTGCATTCTTCCTTGTTCAGTAGCAAAGGCTGACAGAAGCATGTGTTGGGAAGAAGCAGTTTGCTTCCAAAACTGAGTATATGTGTTGGCCTTTAGCATCTCATTTTTCTACTTTATTGCTTTGTACTTAGCAAAAATATTTGGCTCTGTTTGGCCTTGAGCAAAGTTTATTGTCTGTGCTGAATCTGGAGGATCTTGTGAGGCTGAGGAAGATGGAGAGCCTACAAAAATGTCTTCTTGTCTTGTACCTGCAAAAATGTTTTATGATCTTGTAGAAACATGTGGACCTAGGGAAACTATAATAGCCTGTCCTTCATCATCCTGCATGAAAACTAGTTTTGGATTAGTTTTCTGCTTCTTTGTGTATATATTAGGAATTCCTTGGCTCCAATTTCTGTTACTGCAGGAGACTTTTCTTCTCTTGGCCTTTCGTTATGCTTCTCTTGAGGTACTGGAGTTTGTGAAGTGGTTGTAAACAGAACCTGTTCTTCAGCTTCTTGTAAATTGTTATCCGCCCATTGATCCTGGTTCATGAATTTTTCAATCTATGGTCTGGGAGTGTGAGTGTAAGGAGTGGTCTTATGTTCCACTCTTAAACTAGAAATGATGTTGAAGGGTTCATATGACCAAGTAAAACTTAATTGGAAATTCATTTGTCTGAGAAGTGCATCTGCCTCTTTAACTGTTGTTCTTTTGTTGCATATGAATGGCCCCACCTATGTCTTGATCTTGAACTATGCCTTATTTTTCACTAAAACAAAGTGTAAGTCATCCATGTTGATCATTTGCCTTATATATTCCAATGAGAAAATTCTCATAGGAACATATTTTGGCAGTCTGTATGGTGGAAAATTCTCATAGGAACATATTTTGGCAGTCTGTATGGTGGCAGCTCACAACCATACCCTCTAATTTCTGTGTAGTTCTGGGACAAGGACCAATCTCATGTTTTAACTTGCTCACTGAGGTGTAAATTTCTTTATATCTCAGAACCTAATATAGGTTCCACATTGTTGTTAAATAAATTGGTCTATGAAGTCACTGAAATTGAAATTATTCGAACTCTTTCACACCAAAGAGGTCCACTGGATGACTGATTATGCATTGCCTTATTCATCTACTTTCTACAAAGCAATTGGGAATCTTTTTGCCTGGAAAAATAGAAACATATAAACTATCATGATGCATGTTTACACATTCCTTCTGTGGTAATCTTGAGAAACTGCTCATGAATGTTGTCTGCAAGGAACTGACTAAAATTAAACATCACAAAGGTTTTTCTTATGTGGAAAAAATCGACAGAAAACCTAGGATAGGTTCATCCACCCATTGATCTGATTGATACCCTAGGATACAAGATACTAATAAGACAATTTGCTTGGTCTTTTCCCAAAACATGGAAGCTCGATATGGTGGATTATTCTTTGGAAGTTGGACATCCTCTGGCAAGAAAATTTCAAATATTTTGGCTCTTCCAGAGACAGTTAGCTTTTGGTAGAGTTCTATGAAGGAATCTACTGAGAAAGGGCTCAAAGAATCATTGAGGAGGGACTTGAAGCATCTGGTTAATTGACTCTGGGTTATAGTAAACAGAATGTCTCCATTCTAGGCAACAATGGATCTTTGGCTGGGGATATACCTAGCCTGACACCATAAAACAAAATCTGGGAAAGGACGAGTCTGGGAAACATGAATAGTGGCAAGAGGGATTCCCAAAGGTTAATTTCATCACTCTGGTCTAGAAAGGTTTGTTTGAGCCAGTTCTGCAGTTTGAACAAGTTGAACTCACAATTAGTCTCTATGATTTTATATTGTTGGTCAACCAGGGGTAAATGGTCTAGATCAATGGCAAGAGGGGTCATTGGGTTTTCACTAGTTGGTTTCGACTTTCCTTTAGGCACCATCCTTTTAAAAATTATCAGAACGAGAGGTGAAGAGCCAGTGGTTTTACTCGGGAAAATTTGATTGCTTTACTGAAACCATAACATATAACTGGTCGGGAAAACGCTATCTGGAATGTGCAATGGATGACAGAGCAATTCGGTAAGGGAGATGGGGGTTTTGTACCTGTTCTCTGAAGTAAACGGGACACGGAAAGGGGGCCACACTGAACAACTGGGAGGTTTTTATAAGCAATTGGGCAATTCCCAATGTGTCTGACCGTTATGGAGCGAGTCTGTTGCGATCTGGTGCACGTCGGAGAGAAAACGGTCATGGTGTAACGAATAAGGTGTAACGAGACATATAAGTGTCAAGATAGGGATAGGACATGTGGCATAAGGGAAGGGCAACAGTATGCGGGTGCGAGGAGGACGCATGGCATGATAAGAGTGAAGGGGGAGCAAAGGCATGGCGGGAAGCAGTGAGGTGATGGGCGTCTATAATGTTGGCGAGAGATGGAGTGGTTTTCGAACGGGGGTAGGTGATAAGAGGTATTGAGCAGGGGGATGCGAAATCATGAGCCCTCGCCACGTAGTGTGGGACCCATGAAAATGAATCCGCTTTTCAAACCTCACCTGTCAATAATGATAGAATGGGATGGGGTGTCCGAAATCGATGCCCCATCATTGATTCAGGTAGGATAGATCGTGGCAGATGGATCATGCAATTGCTTTACCACAAGCCGACAAACCAAATTTTGTCCATTTCGACTTTACCATAAGTCAAAATTTAAGCGCCAGTAACTCATTTACATATTGTTAATCGTGTTAAAATGACATGATTATATTATTACAAGCGGAATTAATTACTCTAAAACCTATTTAATTAATCCTAAGGGCGCATTTAATCTAGCAAGCCCATTTTTATTTTTTCTAAGGTTGTGCAACTTCTACTCTAATGCTTATTTATCAAATTTAACCAAGCTTAAACACTTTGGTTAATCTTTCTCTGATTTACCTAATTAATTTCAAACAAGATTAAACTGGATGGTTGATTTATTCACTAACCTAAACAACCTCATTTAACTAAGTTTAACCATGATTAAATAGTATGATCAAACTTAGGAAGTCTATTTCTATGTCTCATTTAAACAAGCTGCACACTATGTTTGAAAATTTTCTGAAGTAACTCTGATGCATTTTTTGTTTTCCAGTGGCATTTAGGCTTGCTCACTTGCATACATCTTTTTCTTTTTTGGGTTTTTCATTCTTTTCTTTTTCCTTTTTATTCTATTTTTCTTTTCTCATATACATTTTTTATCCCCTTTTTCATCGTCATTTTTTTATACATATTTTTGTAAATCATTTGAATTTCTATCAATTGAAAGATAATAGCCAATCATCATTTGATCCTATGAATTATAGGACCCTAACAAGACAGATAGAGATAGTGCAGAGGTTGCTCGGGCTTGAGCAAAGCATTGTAATCTTCTCATATTTTCTGACTAATGCAATATACAGATAGCAGGGGGTTTTTAGCCGTGGATTTCCCCAGGAAATCATTGTGTAATGTGTTGATTGAATTCTCTCTTGTATGCTTCATGATTTCTCGATTGATTAATTGTTTCCGCTGATGAGTGGAGTAGATTCAAGTCTTTTGTTTTAGAAAATCAGATTGAATCTACAAGGAATTTCTACATGGCATAGGAGCAAAAATCACTATGGGAGCAAGTTTCACATTAGAACCAGCCTTTGAAGTCCTCATGTACAGTGATCATTGAAGAACTAATGAGTTGTTAGGAGGCAGAGTTATGGAGCCCTAGTTAAGGGTAGATCCAGAGGACCCTATGTGCAGACTTCTTAATGGAGCTAGAAGGCTGCTAGTGGGCAAATCCAAAAGACCCTATGTGCAGACTTCTTAATGGAGCTAGAAGGCTGCTAGTGGGCAGATCAATGAGCCAATGTTTAGTGAAACAAAAAGGAGTTGTGATCATTGACATTAGCAGATTGAGGGGCAGATATATTTCCAACAAGGAGATCGAGACTCAGAGGGAGTCTAGTTTCAAAGGGAGCGGCCTTATGGAAGCTAGTATTTTCGAATATGGGGAGATCGGACTCATTATTGCTGCAGCAGCAGTGTAAAAGCAGCGACTGAGCAATAGCAACAACAGTATGAGTAGATCAAATTTCGCTTCGCATGCAGTTATACCTTCTAGTGTGAGGCAGGGCAATGTGAAGCAATAGTCCCAAGAGTTGCAGAAATTTGGGCAAGGTCCATTGAGGTGTTTTTTGTCTCATGGATCATTACCTTGCTACAGGGGCCCATAGTATTCAATAGCAAGAGGATCAATGTCAATCAGATACTGAGGAGTGCAAAGTAGTGTTGACAGTAGAGCAGAAGGCTCAGTAGCAGAGTCAGCAACAGCATAGTTTTCCCAGGAAACAGGGATCACTGTCAGTCAGATACTGAGGAGTGTAGACCAGAGTTGATAGCAGAGCGAGAGGTTCAATAGCAGAGTCAGCACCAGCACCGTCTTCCCAGTAGACAGTTGCAGACACAATTGATTCAGTTTGGTTTTTTTGGTGCTTTTCAGTAGCAGACACTGCAGTAGAAACAAAAACAGTGAGAAGTGTTGCATGTAGTACATTCCAAAGGTGTTGGATCGAGGTAGATGTGAATCCATTTCTTGATGAGAGGGAGTGTTGAACATGCAACAAGAAACTCCTAAATTAATTTTGTCCTTGGACTAAATTAGGAATAAAATTGTAATTCCACATTACAAGACAACTTGTACAAGTTAACTAAGTTAATTTGACTTAGTTGGCTCAGTCAATTCAAGTTGAGGGTCTAACTTGAGTCATGTAGAGTGTCTCCTACTTTATAGAACCCTTGGTTGAGTTTATTTTGAGTTGTAATTAATTAATTCAGTTCGACTAAGTTAAAGTCAGTTAAACTAGTTACAACTGATGGAGGAACTAGTAAGAGGTCTAACAGTGGGGTGTTGCTTCATGTGTTCAACTAGTTAACTGATGATTCAGTCATAAATAACTCATGCATGTGTGATCTGAGAGTCACCTAGTTGAGATTGGAGTTCAAGGGCAATGTACTATCAGTTGTATAATTATCTGAATTGTACATATGGTGCATGCAGTCAGAGGAAGAGAATAAAGGAACTGCACAATCCAATGGAGGAAATTTTCTATTAAATAGGGGTTTAATTCCTCATTGAACAGTGCGAGGAAATAGTATTGATTTTTCTAGCTTGGGAGGTACTCCAAGCCTTGTGGATCGAGGATTTGGAGGAAGGAGCTCCACGAGTGGCCTTGTGGGCTTGAAACCCAAGCTTGGGGTTTTGCACCCATCGTGATTTGGGCCAAAACCATGAGCACATTTCGACATGTGATGGATGAGGATTATAGCTCTCATCGAGATGAATACGACATAACGAAGATCATCCAATTCCGAGTTGTAAAAATGGAGTTATGAATTTTTAAAGTTAATATATGTGGTTGTGGATTAATTTGGGAGAAAAGAGCAAGTCGGCTTGTGTACAAATTATACTTGTTGACACCACATGCAGCCCTCATGTTTGTGTATAAATATGAGGTGAGTGAGGATCATTTGGACACATCCAAAAGTGTGTTTATCTCTTGAGAAAATACATCTGAGTAACAACAGCTAAGTGACGGCCGAGTAACAGCAATTGAGCAACGGTCGAGTAGCAGCGGTGGAGGAGTAACAACAGCTGAGCAACGGTCGAGTAACAGCAACAGTCGAGTAGCAGCAGCGACTGAGAAACAACAGCTGAGCGACGGCCGAGTAGCAGCAACGACAGAGTAACAGCAGCTAAGCGATAGCCGAGTAGCAATAGTTGAACCATAGATTTACCAGAATGATAAGACAGTAACTACCTTGAGGGAAAATTCTCCTCTGACACAATACCACATGAGTATTGTGTTGCATATAAATAACTACAAAAAGACATTAGAAAAAGCCTTAGTTCCCTTCAACTGGTAATTAAATGTCTGAACACCATCCATAAGAGACCTCATTAACCAATGGAAGAAATAATCTACTGAATTTCGTGACATCCACAAATATTAAATTCGTATTATCATTTGCAGAATATTGCTTCAGATAATTGATCAGATTGCACATATCATGAAACATTGAATACAAAAGAAAAGAAATTAGATCTTTGGAAAAAATTCAGTTTGCGGTAAAATAATAGATGATTCAATGTACATTTTAAACTATGTTAGTGTGATGTTTAACATTTGTAAATTCTTCAAAGGATCAAAGTATTGCTGAAATTAATGCCAATTTTTTAGTTGTAGATATCTAGATTCCAAAGCCATGACAGAGAGGACAGCAAAAGAAGTACCTTGGAATGGGCATTGTGTCGTTTCCCAGCTCTCCAACGCCGGATTAGACCACTGGTAAGAGTCCTAAACCTGAATTTGTATGACCTGGCAACAAAAAGCGCACAACATACTCTGAGAAGCTCCACCCTGCAACCCTCCTTTAAAATTAACATCAGGAAACCCCTTGACATATGTCCGATAAAATCAAGATTCGCACAGCATGCCCTAAAAACGGAGGAAATTGTTTTGTTTTATATTGATGATAACTAAAAATAATGATTGGGCAGTAAGCAAGTGAGGCCGTGGTTTAATGGTGAGATTGGCATAATATTAAGCGAGGCTGACAGAATATTAAGCCATTCATCCACTTCCCTTCTGTCTGTGATAAACCGACACAAATGGCATGTCAAAAAAGAACAAGACTAAGTGCAAGTCCCAGTGAATTTGGCAGAATAGATACCCTACGACCCTGGCACTTATGCCAAAAGAAGTCCATGTTGTTATGCAGTGCAGCCCCACCATGGGGTATGTTATGTTTCACCTTAAAAAAAAAAAAAGAGCAGTAGGTAATTCAAAGGGTACCCACGAATAGGACTTCATCTTGGTCTTCTTCAGCTTGGAAGGTGGAGCGCTCAGTCTCTTCACCACCTTCTTCGCAGTTTTCGTCCGCTTCTGGATCACCTGCACCCCACGATAATACAGAGATTTTTATGTCATTTTTCAACAAAAAACCATTGCAAGATTACTGCACAAACAAATAAAAAAATAAATAGATGACGAAATGTACCAGGAGAGGGTGAGAAAGTGAGGCAATGGGCAGCATATGGCGCCATTGAGGTTCTGATCTCAATGATGCAATTGATGATGGGATGATGTGAATGAATCTCTCAAATTTGTAGGCGGGGGTAGGAAAATGCAGTGAAGGCGAAGAGGACTGTGAGACATAGGGTGTGGAATAATGCCCTTGAAACAGCTGGAATAAGCCTGCACGTCGCAGGCGACATGCCCTTTGCATTGTTTCTGTTCTCCGTTTTGTTTGCAATCTATCATGCACTCACAGCAGATTGAAGTTACTGTGATGAAGCAAAGCCTCGACGCCTAGTCATTTGGTAAACACTGAACTGAAATAATAGTTTAGCCACATGAAACCCAAACAGGCCAACGGACAATGTATGATGGAACCCATCACAAAATAATTATAGGAAAGTATAAGCCCATATATTGTAATTGAGGATTGAAGCTCTTGGAAAGTCTCATGAGAATAAAGTTTAAAATGGGGTGGGTTTTTTTTCTAGACATTTAGGTTTGATTTTTATAGTGTTTATTGGTTTTCATTTGTAAATGTGGAGATATTCTTAGGCTGAGCAATTAATTTATTTCTTTGTATTTAAAAAACATGATTTTTTATTTATTAAAAATAGGTTTAGGTTTTATTGCAAAACTATATAATAATTTCAATTTAAATATAGTGAGTTCAATTTGAATAGTATTAAAACAAAAAAACAAAATCTTTTACGATTATTGTTAATTTATTTTTTAATAGGTTCATGTATTGTTTGATAACACTTATATTAATTTGATAAATTATTTATCAGGTTCTTATTGAGACCTTATTTCGTTATTGTTGTCACCATTAACATTTTTGGTATTATGTTAGTTTTCAATTATGACCAGCGTCATAGGAAGAGCAGTGTTCTTTTCTGCCAAAACACTATCGGGGACAGTCACCCTAAGCAATCAGCTGCATTATGAGTCCCAGGAGTTATGAACCCTAAGGCCAATGCAAAAGAAGCTAAATCCAGCCAACAAAAAACCACAAAGGGTCAAGCGAAAAATGGACGAAGAATTTTAAGGTGTGGCTTACCAAAAGTAGCAACAGATCCAAAGTTTGAAATGCATTTGAGCTGCATCAGAGAATATATTCAATACGTGAGAGATCATGTCCTCATAGGCAAATTTCTAGCCATATGGCCATCCAAAAAAAAAAAAACTCTCTTAGTGCTTCCAACAAAAATGGAAGCCAAAAGGCCACATCAAGTTGGAACTTAGAGCGAAGGGTTTTTTCACCAGTATATTTGCCAACACGGAAAATTGCATGAGAACATTTGAAAATGGCCCATACTTCTTCAATGTAGGGCTCCACTTAAGGTTATGGACAGAAAGATTTGTTTCTGACAAAGAGGATTTCGTGACAACACCAATATGGATTTGAATGTACTCCCTACCCAGAGAATTCAGGGATGAGGAAACACTAGCTAGAATTGGAATGAGTTGGGACATTTCATCAAAGTTTCAAAGGCCACAAAATAATCCAAGTACATATCATATGTTTGTATATGTCTATATGAACATCTTAGAACCCTTACATGAATCCATTGATATTTACTACCAAGATGAGCATTGAAAACAAACCCTGGATTATGAGCACATTCCCTTCACATGTTGCCATTGCGACAGATATGGGCATCTATGTAGGAACTATCCTCTTCTCGTCTAGGAGATCCCAACAAACCCATCTCAAACTCAATCTTTGGATTAGGATGGCTTCTCCAAGCTAATAGGTCGTCATCGAGGCCAGAATCCCCCTCAACCGTCGCCACGCTCTAGCAAAGCCCCTATCACTAGCAATAATTTCAACCCTCTTGCTACCCTTAACTCCATGACTCTACCCCCTGATTCCCTGTCTTCTAAATTCAAAATTTGGATATTGATAATCCTAAAGCTCCTTGTGACCCTCCCCAACCCTCCTATGATATCCCTTCAAAACATATTATTCAGGAACTACTAGTTGTTGATTCAAAGATAAATTCATAAAGTAAAGAAGTAGAAGATATGGACATTTATGCCCTCGACCTTCCAAGCCTAGCAAAATCCTAGAAAGGCAAAGATCTTAGCTCCATCCCTAAGCACCAAGTCAAAATCCTTAGTAAAGGCTTCCTCAAATCTCAGCAATAAGCACAAAAAGCTTCGATAAGACAAAAAGTGCCAATTTGCTTGGGGTTCATGTACAACCCTTCAAAGAGATCATAAGGCCTCACAAGGATGAAAAGGAAAAAAGAAGAAAGAGAAACCAACAAATGTTGTAGGAAATAGTAGAAATCTTAGTTAACTCAAGCAAAAATAAGTTGATTTTGGAGGTTTACCCCTCGAACACCACTTCTCCTCCATGAAAATTATTTCCTGGAATATCAAAGGCCTTAATTGTAGGGGAAAGCAAAGGCTTCTAAAAACAAAATGGAAGACAGACAATCAGGAAAACAATATGATACAAGAAACGAAAACTTTAGGCATTGCCATCAATCAATTGATAAAGAAATGGGGGCAAGATTTCCAATCAGTAGCAATCGACACCATGGGACAATTAGGCATCTTCGCCATTATCTAGAATTATAAGGAGGTTTTACTTCTTAACATGTCTGCCTCATACATAACCTTAACCATAGAATTTCAA
This sequence comes from Pinus taeda, assembly GCA_000404065.3. NCBI lineage: Eukaryota > Viridiplantae > Streptophyta > Pinopsida > Pinales > Pinaceae > Pinus > Pinus taeda. Next base: position 26,235 of record APFE031082840.1, on the reverse strand, counting down.
ATGTTGGGATCCTTGGAATCTTACTTTCTCTCAAATGGTTATGGGCCTACGCTTCACATACACAAAGTACAATTTATTCACTCCATTAAGAAAATTAACCTTTGATATCACAGGGGTCTTGGATTTTGGGAGGCGACTTCAACTTGATCAAATCTCTTGATGAAAAGAAGGGAGGGATCAGGAAACTAAAAGGGGAATCAACTATATTTTAATATATAATGACCTCCTCCCATTTTCTAGACCTTGACACTATCAACAACCTACACACGTAGAATATTCGCAAAGGGAGATTGCAACAAATTGCCTCCAAATTAAATAGATACCTTATCTCTGAGAATATAATGGCCAAGGAAATTTTTGTGGAAGCCTCCATCCTCCCTAGTCATGGATCAGATCACTAGTTGATCCAACTTGATATGGAATCAAAGGTCATTCAAAGAATTGGCCTTTTTGCCTAAAACAATTCTAGATCCATCACCCAACCTTTCAGGACAACATCAAAGAATGGTGGAATGAAATGGAAAATATCGAAGGTATAACCACATATTGTTTACAGCAAAAACTTAAACACCTAAAAAATCAAATCAAATCCTAGATAAAGAAAAATCTGGCAATATCCTCGAAGCCAAGTAAAAACTAGAAGCCCAAATGGAAATTATTTAGCAAGAATACATCCTCCAAGGCCAACCTAATGAATTAATTGAGGCAGAAGATAGAGTCCTCGTGCAACTTGAAGAAATGTGAGTAGGAAGAGATCTAGCTATCTCAGGTCAATGAGAACCTTCCCTTCGACAACGTGATATTATATATGTCATTATGCTCTCGAAGAATTTCTCAAATCATTTCTTTGGGCAAGAGCTTGAGGTAGAGATTGACGGATTCCCCCACCTACAGACTAGGGGTGGGGTGTAGAAATGCATCCTTTGGCTACAAAAATATTGCATTCATTGGTTAAAGAAAGGGGAGAGGAGCACAACATTCTTCCACAACTCGATGCTTCAATATCAACACCACAATCAAATATCCTCATTGAAAAATATGGAGGGCCTTAAGCTCAAGGATCATGATGTCATGGCGCACGAGTCAGTTTGGTTTTACGAGGACCTCTTATCTAACCCCAAGCCACACAAAAAATTGTACAACATATACCACTCCTACTTACCAATACTGAATGAAGTTCTCCTTCGTGAAATCACCATGGAAGGAGTTAAATTGGTGGTCAAGTCCATGCCAAAAAGGAAGGCCCCAAGCTCATATGACTTCACCTCATAATTTTTCCATGCTTGTTGGTCAATAGTCGCCCAAAACCTCTAGGAAGCGATGGAAGAATCACATAGATCTCAAACCATTCTTAAAGCCCTTGATGTTGCCTTCTCCATGCATGCATCCAAGAGACACAAATCCTCGATGGATTTATGATTGCTCATGAAACTATTCACTCCCCTACGATCGCCAAAATGCCATACATGTTGCTTAAATTGGATTTCTCTAAAGGCTTCGACAAACTCAATTGGTCGTATCTACTCTAGATCATACAAGCCTTTGGATTCAACATTAAGTGGATTCGATGAATCAAATATCTCATTTCCTTGACCTTTTTCTCTATACTCCTAAGTGGAACTCCCACATAACCTTTCTTGTCCTCTTGAGGTATTCACTGGGGGGGGGGGGGGCTCTCTCCCTTCCTCTCTATTATGGCAGCTGAAAGTCTAAGAAGGAACTTAAAATAGCGACCTCATATAAAAAAAATAAAGGCCTTCATTTATTTCTGGAGGATCTTTCTCTATCGCATCAATAACTCATGGATGACACCATGTGCACAAGTGTCCCAATGATCCAAGAAACTCGGGGATTATCACAAGTGATAGAGGACATTGCCTTGCATCAGATATGGAAATCAATAATGCTAAATCTCAAATATTTTTCTTTTAATGTTGATGGCTATGTAGGCGCATATAGCTAGAATTTTGGGATTCCAAAATAGAAAGTTGCCCTAAAAGTATTTGGGAGCCCCATTAATTGATAGTTCACTGAAGCAAATCCTCTAGGTGGATCTCATCAGTAAATTTAGCATGGCTAGTTGGGTATTCCAGTCACTTAACATCTCAGGTAGGCTCATCTTATTTCAACCAATCCTTCAAGCGCTTCTGATTTATCTTTTCTCTGCTCTAATGGTGCCTTCCTACATACTTAGTTCAATGTGGAGCCAACTCAATCCTTTTTATGGGTTGGAGCCAAAATGGAGAAAAAGGTGTCCTTAATCACCTAGGACAATCTATGTAGACCCAAACATAGAGGAGGGCTAGGTTTAAGGAACCCATCAACCTTGTACATAGTGTTAGGCTCCAAAATTTGTTGATTATAGTTGCAAGGTGGACATGTATTATGGAAGCACATTTAGTTAAAAATTATTCAAAACAAGTTCCAATTAAGTATCTCATTCAAACTCCCTTCAAACAAATGGGCTCCTCCATTTGGAACCTAGCAAAAAGAGGCATGCATCTTATTTAGCAACATTGTTTATGAGATATTCGAGATGGAGAATTAGCTCTATTGTGGGATGGCTGGTGGCAACAACTCCCCAAGTTTCAAGATCAAAATGATTTAGATCTTCTTTTCCTCACTATGCAGACACAAAGTATACTTAAAGTCAAATATTATTGGATCCATCACAACTCATCCTCTACATGGACACAATTGCTCGAGCCAACAATTGGCATTCCAAACCAAATGAGGAAATTTGGTCTCAATTCTAACATAATTTACAAGAGTGGCAAATCCTAATCTCTAATCAAGCAGATAAACTCATGGGGATACAATACTCATGGTGCATTCTCAACTAAAGAAGCCTACAACCTTGAAGCCAAGCTTAATGATTTCCCCAAGACCTCCATATGGAGCAGCATCTAGAACCTAAAACCATGGCCAAAAAGCTTCAATATTTCTCTCACTCCTCGTACTCGGGAAAACACTAACTTGGGACTATTTCCCACCAAAATGGGTAACCCCAGAGAAAACTTTTTCTCCTATCTTGGACAGCCAACTAGCCATCAGCCATACACATTTGCTTATTGATGATGACATACCAGTTCCTCCACCCTCTACACCATCCATACACCTCTCACCATCTGACATTCCTCTTGGATGAAGGTGGGCTACCACTCATCAGGTACTTTGATAATTTTGCAATCAAGTGTTTTTACTTGATGTTTTGGGCATTTAGTATGGATAATGGGGTGATTTGGATGATTAATCGATCTTGACTGTAAAATTGTTCTCTCACCTTACTAGGGGGTTAATTGTTAGCCCTAGTATAACGGGGCCTCCCTTAAGGCTTGAGGGTTATAGGAGGGGCACTACTCGGAAGACCTAGGTTGAAATAGCGTATTCATTCTCCCCTTTACCATACTTAAACATTTTCCATGCTACATCATTATTCTTTGATATCATATCCATTTTTTTATTATTATTTGTCATTGGTTCATTGGGACACAATCTCTTATCCACATCCTTAAGTAGGGATAGAAAACATTTCCGTGGAGGTTGATGCAACTAAAAGGATGGAAAAGCATAAGATGGTCACAAATAAATAAAAAGAAATGTTAAAATGCAAAAGATGGTCGAGACATAAGATAATGCGTGGGAAAAAGTCTAGCATGAGCTCTACCCTCCTCATTAGCCATCACCCAGTTTCTGAGTGCTTGATGCTCCATCTCATCAAAAGGAACCCTTGAATGTCCCAAATTTGATAAGCAATAAGCTGCCTCATGTTAAGGGGTAAATTAAATGTTATATCATAAAGAGAAAGATTTGATCCTTAAGTTATGAACCCAAATAAAAAAGTATTGTCAAAGAGAAGTAAAAGGTGCACCAGAGGGGTGGAAAAAGTAAGTTGAGTAGGGAACTCAAATCAGCTCAATGCTCAAGCCTCATAGCTGAGTTGAGTAGGGTATTATGAGTTAATTTAAGTTTCAAGGAAGGGATTTACTAATCTTCTTTATGTAGGACCTACTAGGAGTGGTCATTGATGAATGCACCTTTATGTATGTTATGTTTTGCATTGCATATGTATTTCATGGTGTTGTTATTTTTCATTTTTGTAGCTAGAATTTTTTTTTAATGTGATTGTCTTTTGTTATGTGTAGAAGTGTAAAAAGGAAAATCACATTAACAAAAACATTCTAGCTACAAAAATGAAAAATTAACAACACCATGAAATGCATATTTAATGCAAAACACAACATATTTAAAGGGGTGTTCATCAATGACCACTCCTAGCAAACCCTGCATAAAGAAGATTTGTAAATCCCTTCCTTGAAACTTAAATTAACTCAAAAGAACCAACAATGCTTTATTTATCAATAACTTTCACGGTTGTAACTTGATGATGTAGCTCTCTAACCCTAGTCATAAGCAAATTTAAACCTATGATTGTCTACCCTAATTAGAGTTGCAAATCAACATATTTACATTACAAAAGCTTTGGATTCCTATTGAGGAACTCCAAGCTATGGGCTGATAATGTAACGCTTAAAATATCCATTTTCTTCTTCATCAATTATGGTAGTTTATCGAGGAATGGGATTTTAGGGTGCATGATTTTCCTTCAATGCTAGAATAAATGTTCTGTCAAAAAATCCATGGACTCACTCATCATCTTCCTCATAGTAATCTACTTAAAATATTATTATAGAGTGCACGTCCATCTCATTCCTTATGTTGGCACATCCTAGATTGTGTTTATGTAGCCTTAATGGTTTGTATGTTCATGTCATCAAGGCAAGTTGATCTTTGTGTACCCAAATTCCTCTTCCAATTGTTGTGTTATCATATCCCTTGATTTTTATGAATGTGTATGGATTACCAAGAGGAAGGAATGTGGTTTCCCACTTGTCTTTTCTCTCTACCACAGTTGGGAAATATGCAACAATGGAACTAACCACTGGATAAACTTTTTAAATGATTTCTCTATAGCAATAGTAATTGAGGCTACATAAATGAATTCATCAACAAGTACATCAATAACTCATATTAATTGACATACATGAAAATTCAAGCATATTCTCATGGCAACTCATAAAATGCAATCAAAATTAATCATTGCAAGTTATTAACAAACAAACTATCATTAGCTAAAAAAGTGGTCAAGGTGAACAAGATGGGTCCTTTCAAGATCCCATCACCTTGAAAAATGAGCTTGACTTCTTCCTCCTCTCAAGGTGGATGAATTTCCTTGATAATTCAAATATTATTGAAAACTACGTGAATTTTGTTAGTATTTTCCATCTAAGATTGATAACTTTGATTAAGTTGTCCTTTGCTTATGTCCCTTCCTTTAAACATGGTGGTGTTTTTGTTGCTACAAAACCCTCTCAAATTTCATTACATTCAAACTTTGGAGCCTACCAAATTATCGCATCAAGTGTCGCTTTGGTCGTCAAGTGTCGTCTCAAGTCATTCTACATGTTTCAACTATTCTCGATCGTTCCTAAGCATCATTGCATTATTTAGAACATCTCTAGTGCACTTCATGGTCATAACACCTTTGTTTGTTGCAAAACGACACTTTTGGTCGCAATCGCACACACTTTGTTTATTGTAATTGGGGAGTTTTTGTAAACTGGTGTTTTAATGTGTATTCCTAATTGCTTAAGAATGTCTAAGTTTTATTGATGATTTGGTATGTGTTGCACTTGATTTCATGACTAAACTCATTGTGTTCACCCCTTGTTCTAACTTCCAGACTTAAAAAAAAAATTGATTGCACAAGTTAGCCCATTAAGGCTAGGAGAGAGCATGGTGCACTTTTAATCCTTAGTGAGGACCCCTTCCTTGTTCTAAAGTGTGCCCTGCACCCTCCAAGAGCACATTGTGAAATCACAAGCATCATTCCCCTTATGTGTCCTGAACTGCACCCTTTCCTTCGGACTTGCACCCTGCGCCCTTCTGGTTTTTCTTGAGCACATAACACACTTGGGAAGGTCGAAGCTTCATCCCTTCAACCTTCGGCAATGTGCCATGCGACCTTTATGTCTCCCTTGAGCAAACAACGTAGTTGGGAAGCCTAAGTGGTCTTCCTTCATCCTTCATACCTGCGCCATGTGCCCTCCATTGATCTTATCTCTCCAGTTGAACGCATAAGCGCATCTCAAAGCCTCGAAGCACTCAATCCTCCCCCCTTTGGCAGTGTGTCTGCACCTAGAAGTTTCTCCTGTGCTTCCCAAGTGCATTGTTAAGTCATGAACATACAATTTCCATGAAACATTGTAACACCCTCCTCCTAGGCCTACCTAAAGTAACCATGCCAACGGGGGTAAAAATGAGATGAGAGGCTACTATGATTAGATTCAACCTCCTATGTAACCTTAAGGAATCGGAATTGACATAACATCACACACATTCATCCAACATCAGCAACATAAACCTCAGGAGACAAGTCAACCACTTAGACAACCTGTCCGTGGGTCCCACTGTTGTTCTAGACCTCTAAGGTCATAGTCACTCTCATGCTACGAGAAAGGGAGTGACCAAAAACCCAAAGTCCCTCTCATATCTTGCCTTCCAGTGACTATGGACCAAACTTATTAGTTTTGTGCTAGCGACCCTGGGAATTAAGCCACTTTTTTAGGCCCAGAGCCCAAGCCACTACCTAGAATGGAATGAAAGCTCATAATCAAGTAAAGTACAGGGAAATAATGATGCAAAAGTAAATAGTTGATCAAGACCTTAAATATACCCCTACTATCCATGATAAGCATTTCATCAAACATATTGTCAACATGTAACCTATAGGTGTAAACAACATAATTAAGTGTGGGATCTCATACTTATCTGAGAATCGTTATGAGCCATTGTTCCCTCACAGCATTTGTTGCATTATCATTTATTAGTTCATAGACACATTATCCATTCATGTACAAGTAAAAACTTGCTGAGAGCCATACATAACTGTTGTCACAAAATGTACATATAACCAACATAATAAGAACATAAATACCATGAACATATTAGCCATCAAAATCCATATATACATCACTACATTTTCACATGAAAATCAAGGGAATGAATTTCTCATTGATGAATGCAATAAATCAATCGAAGATGGGACTACCACATTCCACTCGACCGTAGAATGGCTAAGCCAAATCTCACTTTAGTAATTCACCCCCGTGCCATATTCCAAGCATGAATGTGAGATCTCATAAAACACATCAATCAAAACTCATCTAGGACTTCCAGAGGCCATCCACCTCAACCCATCAAACAACGATTCCACCTCATGGTCGGACATCACAAAACCATCATCAGATTGGTCTCCATCCAAGCCTTTGAGGGCTTCTAGAACGTTTTTCCAACCAAGGATTCTAGAACTAGTAACTCAACCCACAACTTATGCAGGGCTTCCAGAGTGTTTGTCCAACCAGGGCTTCCAGGACTAGTAACTCAACCCACCAAGGGCTTCCAGAGCATTTGTCCAACCAAGGCTTCTAGGACTAGTAACTCAACCCAAGTTGTTACTGGGCTTCCAGAGCGTTTGTTCAACCAAGGATTCCAGGACTAATAACTCAACCCAAGCTAAGGAAACATGAAAATCAACCAAAAACAAAACCATGAAAGTAAACCCACAATTACCATGGCTATCCAGGAAATGGCAATTCTAGGCAATCCATTGTCGATCCAGGGAATCCTCCATGCCAATTGTTGTAGCATTTTTTGGTTTTGATAAGATAGAATAAATTAGTCAAAAAATGAAAAATATGTTTACAACATGTTAAGATAGGATATGGACAAAAACAATATTAAATAAAAATGTTAAGAAATATTTTCATAAATATGTCCATATCAAAGAAAATGTTAGGATAGATGCCCTAAAAAATCAAGGCAAAAAACAAAATGTTAGATTAGAGAGAAAAGAAAAAGAAATAAACCCTGAAAGTGTGCAAGTTCAAATGCCATTACTATTTTACATGTTTCTGCAAAATAATGATTGTGTGCAGCTTGTCATAAATGCCACAACCCATGACAGTCAAATAGTTTAATTTTGACTGCTTCATGCTTTAAATTTCATGTCTATAGTTAGAGAATAAAGATCTAGCCAAACTGTTTAATCTTGGCAGATCAATAGTTAGGTAGAGAATAATAAGGAGCTCATTAGTTTAATCTGAGCCCTTGGATGTTATAAGGTTAGAATTAGATAGTTTGCTTTTCAAAAGAAAAAGAGAAAAGAAAAGGGTATGCTAGCTTAAATGCACCCCTTAAGTGAAGAAAAATGTTAAGATAAGCAAAGGGTAAGTAGAAGAAAGGTTGTTGAAGTTCACAATTGATTAGTTAACTTCCCCCTCATTTCATCTCATCTTCCACTACATACTTATTAATTTCCCCTTCCCAAGTGTTCTCCAATACTAAAACCTTCAGTCATAAAGGCTCAGAGCATTTCTCTGACTTCTAGTGGGACCAGACTGTTGACTTAATGACTTATAGGTATTTAATATTGGAATTCCCTTCACAAAAGTCATTTTTCTTCATTTCCCTAAAAAACCCCTTTTCCTAAGGCTAAACACCATTTGCCTAGGAAAAATGGAAATCCCATGTTAATTCCCCTTTCACTCACAAATACCCCAAAAACCCACAAAATGATTTTTATCATAAGTACTAATGTATGTGGGTGACGAGCATATAATTCCAAATTTACATTATACTTAGGATATCTCCTTTCCACTCATATTCGTATTAACTTTTAATTTAATATATTAAATCCCTAAAATATCCATTCTCGTATATTATTAAGTCATTTTACGTAAATATCCCGAAGCCTTGTTTTAACTATAAAACTATGTATTTCACCCAAAACCCATTAATTTATCGATTCACGATAAAGTTAATTAAACATCCGTTAATCATCCTGATCGCCTAATCTAAGTTTAAACATGTAATTAAGCGCGATACTGACGTAATTAACCCACCGAGCCCCTCCATTTTTTTTCCCTTTTTCCTTCGCGCTGCTTTATCGACCGACCACCGTTAGATCAAAGGTGCTCTCATCCAACGCACCACATCCATATCGGGTTGGCCATATGACTGAACCTTTCCCGCCCGATAAGGTGGTTTTGCGCCAACCTCCAAGTGCTACGTGTCAACCAACGGAGTAGATCGGGTGACCCCCTCTAAAAACCACTTTAACCATAAAAGTGGTACGATGGCTCCGCTTATCACTCCACCATACTCTCGAACACGGTATTCCTTATTCACTTTGCTTTGTGCCAAAATTTTGAAAAGTTGAACGTTTACCCATTTAAACATTAAACCCTCACCTTTGCTCTTTTCACCCGTTTACACATAAAAACCTGTATAAACCCTCCTACACCACCCTAAGCCTCTGCAACCCATATAACCATTGTTTACCTTCCAATAATGCTCCAGACTCCTTCCATAGACCTTTCAACTCAAAATAAAGCCATTTTGGCTCTCCCTGCTAACCTGTATTTTTTAACATTTGTTGTGTTTTGCAAGTGATCATATGAAACCTGTTGTTCTAGGTTTACAAGAAAATTAATTCAAACTCTTGCATACAGTTAAGGACAAACAAGACGATCAAAATCCAAATTATCTGATACTGAGACATAAAAGTTAAATGATTTACTGTTGAAATATACAGTAAAAACTTGAAATGCACAGTAAAGGTAAAAGGACACAGTAAAGGATATTCACAAAGGTCAATGTGTATTAGATGAAAGATCATAAGTGAACAACACGTCCAGCGTAAAGATCAAACAGATAAGCAGCTTAAAAGGCAAAATATCAAAAACCAAATCCAGCAGAAACTAAATAACAGGGACAGCAAGAAGCAGTTCAATAGTTGTCTCTATCTTCTTGCATGAAGATTCTTCCTTTTTCCTAGAATAAATCCTTAAATAGTTTAGGATATTTTCTTATTTTTGTATAAATAACTCTCTTCTCGAGTTATCAAAGGGTTCATTGTTTGTTGGTCATTACTCACTATTCAGCTTTGAACCTAGTTGCACCCTTGATGAAGCATTTCTAGATATTTGATGTACTTGACTTTTCTGGAACCTCAATACGAAGCAAAGGATTTTGAATTCTGTTTTACACTGTTTGTGTTTCATGTAAGTTTTTCCAGTATTACTCATTATGTTTTTCTTCATATTCTTATGACTTTACAGAGATAACTAAGTAGGAATAATTGTGTTTCAATCTATTCCTATAAGCTTTCTGAAGTGATAATCATTAAAGAGAATGGATTAATGGACTGTTTGTTTAATTAATTCCCTCTGAATTAGTAAATCATCAGCATCTTGTTGTAAGCATAAGCATATTCTCTTGAACCTTTCGAAAATCGGTCAGAGGTTTTCATACTTATGATTATGTAAGTATCTATCTGAGAATTGTGATAATCATATTATTTTTCATTTTCTGCTCACCACTATTCAAGCTTTATCACTGTGTGAAATTTTATAGCAGTCCTTTACTGAGATATTGATATTATTCAAAGGGTTTGGTATCAGTTCTACATTTGTTTTATTCATTGGTCTCCCAAATCAAACAAAACCCTCCAAAACATTTATCTTAGATGCTCTGGCATTGATAGCTGACCACTCTTATCTCAAAGGTACAACATCAAATTGGTGTCGTTGTCGGGGACTCGAATTTCATTAAATTTTTCTGGGGCAACGATATTTATTCTATTCCTTTAAGGTGATTAAAGGTCTAGAAAGGTTAAAATCCTTCACCTGATGACTCCACTCTCTCAAACTGGCACCTTTTAAGCACACTAGATCTCGTTCAGAGGGTAACCTAGTTGATCCTTTGTTAGATCCTGAATTTTTTTTGAGAAAAGCCAGTTCTAAAAAGGAACATCAACCCTCTTCTTCTTCTTATTCTTTAGTCTTGCATTCTGAAGATTTACCATCATTTGATCCTTATAGTAACATTCCATCAGGTCCATATTACTCCCACCTATCACCTAGGGTTGCTGAACTCTTAAGGAGAGGAGTTGATTTTAAATCAGCATTCCTCATTCATTCATTTAAAACTCATCCAGAACCCTCACTACCACCAGGGTCTCCTAAAATTGAATCTGATTTGGTTGTTAATTTACCAGAATATAAACCGACAGATTTCATATCCCTTGCCACTTTTTCGTTTCCTCCCACTTTTGGACAACCTGAAGCTTCTACTTCTGAACAACCCGAAGAGACCTTCTCAATGTATTCAAATCCACTGTTTGAAACAAAGGAAGGTATTCATCCACAGGTCCAAAAGTTAGTTCTTAGGACTCCTTCGAAATCACTCAGGAGATCCCCTCCTTCTTCACCTCCAACTAGTTCTTCAACCCCTCAATCACCTTCTTCAACTTCTACATCCACACAAACACCTCATGCACCACCTCCCACTATGGCTTTCCAACCTATTGTATAGGCTAGATATGCAACTTTAGTCTTACCTCCTAATCTCGATGCATTCCTAGCTGGATACTTGAAATACCTTCTCAGGTATAATGGAGAGACCGGTCCTTCTACTGAGGACCATCTTAAAGCCTTTTTAAACTTTTTAGATAACATGAATATTGAATGAGAAAACGTTTACATGAGGTTGTTTATACAATCACTTGAAGGAAATGTAAGAATTTGTTTAGGGAGTTACTTGCAAATACCATTAGAAATTGGGAAGAGCTTACAACTATATTTAAAAACCAGTGGGGTGTGAAAAAGATCCTCTTTACTTTCTTACTGAGTTTGATGAACTTAAAAGAAATTTTGGTGAACCTGTATCAAATTTTATCAAAAGATTCAATAAGCTTTACCATAAAATTCCCCCTGATTGTAAACCCCCTATAGTAGCAGCAAAGTGTAGATTTTCTAAAGCCTTTGATGCTTATTTTGATGTTATGCTGAGAGAGAGAACTTCAAGACCTCTTGAAGATATGCAAACAAATGCTATTGAGGTAGAAGCAAACAGGGATGCTTCAACTACTTTGAAAGCTAAAGAGGAAAAGGCCGAAAGAAAACTCAAATCGACACCTGAGGCTTCTAGTTCCTCTAAGACTAAAACTGTAGATTCTAAATAGATGAAATAACTTCTCTTCTTAGAAATCTATCTAATGGAATTTCCAAGATTGAGGCTCCACCTAGGACAACTCAACAAACAGTTTCCAAACCCCAAAATCAAAATCAAGGTCAGTATCAAAGAAATCCACCATTACGAATTCTTCAGAGACCTAGTAATGATCAGCAAGTTCCCACTCCTTTGTTGATAGATGATCAACAACCTAATGATAATACTATGACCATCACTAAAGATATAAATAATTTGGATACTTCCTCTGATCAAACAGTGATTATTCCTCTTACACAACAAAATCAAGTTCAAGAAGACCAAGAATCTTCACAGGTTTCTAAATACCATGCTTTCTCTGAATTTTTAATTGCAGATTTGAACAAAATATATGACCTTAGGCCTAGGCTATCCCTGGAAGACCTCCTAAGGAAACTCCAGTAATTGAACCAAGCTGCTCAAACTCAAACAACTTTTATTCAACCTTTAGAACAACTAATTGATATTCCTCAAAATGACAAAAATGCATTGACTACTTTTAATGTTGAAAAAGAGTTAGAAAGAGTTAAAATCCCAATTCCTCTTTCAGAACTTTCTAAGAACCCTGGCTATAAAAATCAGGTCTCCAATTGGATACAAAATACCTCGGTTGATGCTGAAGGTGATATCATTAGTCTGCAAGATGAAAAACCAACAGTTGTTTTTGGCCCAAGCTCAGATACGATAGATGAAATAGTGCCTCCTTTCTATGTAACTCTTAAGACAAATGATTCCATGTTGTATAATTGTATGCTTGATTCTGGAGCATCACATAACCTCATGCCAAAAACTATCATGGATCATTTGAAACTTGACATAACTAGATCCTATCATGACTTGTACACCTTTGATTCTAAGAGGGTGCCTTGCTTAGGATTGATTAAGGATTTAGTAGTCACCCTTGCCCAAATTCTAGTGAAAAGTATAGTACTTGATATAGTTGTCACAGATATCCCTCCCAAATTTGGAATGCTCCTTTCAAGGTCTTCCTGTGCCAAATTAGGGGGAACTCTTCAGATGGATATGTCTTATGCTACTATTCCAGTTTATGGGGGAGAAAAACTAAGATTATATAAGGAGGTGAGATTTGTACACACTGCTTGTAAAACAGACCAGCCAAGGAACCATCCCATTTATGCAATTAACCAAGATTTTGGTTGCTTTCAACTCTCTTCAAACCAAGTGCATGAAACTCAAGTTAAAATTGAAGATGTAATTGAAAGTCCAGTACCAAATAAAACTGATATATGGAAACTATTATTTGATGGATCCTGTAAAAAAGATGGATCAGGAGCTGGAGTAGTTTTAATGTCACCAGAAAAGGAAAACATTACCCAATCATGTAAGCTCGACTTCGGAGTTATAAATAATTTGGCTGAATATGAAGCTTTCCTTTTAGGATTGTAATTAGCCAAAAGATTAAAGGTTCGAAACTTAAGTGTTTTTACTGATTCATAGCTTATTGTCAAACAAGTGAGAAGTATTTGCCAAACTAAACATCCTAGACTTAGGTCTTACCAAAATGAAGTATGGATTAGTTGAAAACTTCTTTGATGCCTTTAATTTGACTTATATTCCAAGAGATTAGAATATTCATGTAGATGCCTTAGCTTTTTCTGCTAGTTCATTTAAAATTCCTGATCAAACTAATGTACTCTACCAAATACAAGTCAAATATAGACCATCTATCCCAGACAATATGAAACACTACAGATATTTGAAGATGATGAACACTTGAAATATTTTCTGCAACTTGTAGATCAATTTTCTCTTCTACAAATTGATGAAGATATATCCGAAATAAATGAAAATACAAGTGAGAATCATACTTCAGATTTCAGTGCAAAAATTGTTGATCATAATATTATTCAATTGTCTAACAATTTTATTCCAAAAGGCTTGATACCTTTAGAAAATTTGTTTGATCAAAATGATGTTCTTCGAAATCCTCAGTCCATTTCTTCTAAAGAGGACATAGAGGAAATTAACATTGGAACAAATGATGATGTCAAACGCATCAAAATTTGTGCATCTCTAGACCCTGAGATTAAAACTCAATATCTTAAGTTACTTCAAAATTATAAGGATGTTTTTGCTTGGACCTATGCTGATCTAAAAACTTATGATACTTCATTAATACAGCATAAGATCCCTTTGAAGCTAGAAGCAGTCCCTTATCAACAAAAGCTTAGGAGGACTAATCCAACCCTTCTACCAACTGTCAAAAGGGAAACTAAAAAAATGCTAGACTCCCAGATCATTCTCCCTCTTAGATATTGTAATTGGGTTGCAAAATTAGTTCCAGTTAGGAAAAAGAATGGAGAAATCAGGCTTTGTGTGGACTTTAGAAATTTAAACAAATCATCATTAAAGGATAATTACCCTTTGCCCAAGATGGATAAGTTACTTCAAATGGTTTCAGGAGCACAAAGACTTTCTATGCTTGATGGTTTTTCAAGTTATAATTAGGTGAATGTTGATCCAACAGATAGGGAAAAGACAACCTTCACTACACCTTGGGGTACCTTTATGTATGCTATAATTCCATTTGGCTTATCAAATGTTGGAGCAACGTTTCAAAGAGCTATGGATGTAGCTTTCATGGGTCAGGTAAACAAATTTGTAGTTATTTATCTTGATGATATTATTGTTTTTTCTAAATCTGATCAGAAACATCAAAAGCACTTGAACAAGGTTTTTGACAGGTGTAGGAAATTTGGGATATCATTGAACCCTAAAAAGTCTTTGTTTGCTATTAAAGAAGGAAAACTATTAGGCCATATAATCTCAAAGGAAGGAGTGGTAATTGATCCTAAGCATGTGTCTGCCATTGAAACATTGACCTTACCTAGAAACAATAAAGAAATTCAAGCTTTTCTGGGTAAGATTAATTTTTTAAGGAAATTCATCTTCAATTATTCAGAGATTGTAAAAGAGATAACTAACATGCTCCAACTGGATCATGAAGTTAAATGGACTGACTCTTCCAGGCATGCATTTGATTAGATCAAGAAAGCTATCTCTGAAGCTCCCACCTTGGATAGCCCTGATTATACTAAACTATTCAGTATCTTTTCTTTTGCCGTGGAAACAACCCTTGATGTTGTCCTATTACAAAAGAATGAAGATTCCTATGACCAGCCCATAGCTTTTTTCAATAAGGTTATGAGATATGTCGAGCTTAAATATGATATAATCTAGAAGCAAGCCTATGCCCTTATTCAAGCCCTGAAATCTTTCAGGATGTATGTCCTACATTCACCTACTACTTCTTATGTTCCTAAGGGTGATGTAAAAATTGTTTTAACTCAACCTGACACTGATGGGAAAAGAGGTAGGTGGATCACTCAAATACTTGAGTTTTATCTAACTATCAAAACCACAAAGCTAGTAAAAGGCCAGGGATTAGCTAAGCTTCTAACATAATCTAATTACAAAGTGCTTGGAATCAATTCTATTTTAGAAGTACAAGGAAAGAATACACAAGAACCTTCTATCCTTGCACAAGGAAAGAATTCACAAGAATCTTTCCTAATTCTACAAGGGGAGAATCCACAAGAACCTTCTCTTCAACCTGAAGAAAAGAATCCACAAGAACCTTTACCTTCAGATCAAATTAGCCCTTTACATATTGATGACAAATTTCTATTGTCAGATTGGTATAAAGAAATTATAAATTTTCTCCTCCATTTTGAATGCCCAACATCATTTTCCAAAGCCTAGTGTAAAAGTCTTAAATTGAAAGTAGTCAAGTACTGCATCATAAATGCAAATTTGTATTGGAAAGATTCACTGAATATTTTGTTATTATGTTAAATAGAATCATAAACTAAAGGAATCATTGATCAGTTTCATGCAGGATTTTGTGGAGGACATTATGCTTGGAGAGCAACAGTATACAAGATATTAAGGGGAGGATTTTATTGGCCAACATTGTTCTTGCAAGTAGGAGAAAAGGTCATAGGTTGCGTTCCTTGCCAAATATTTGCTCGTAAGCAGAAACTAGCAGCTCTTCCACTAGTACCATCAATAATCTCAGCACCTTTCCTTCAATGGGGACTAGATTTACTGGAGAAATCCATCCCACTTCAAGTAATCAGCACAGATGTATTCTCACAACAACATACTACTTCACTAAATGGGTAGAAGCAATTCCAGTAAGAAATGCTATAGATTCAGTAGTAATTAAATTCATTGAAGAAAACATCTTGTCTAGGTTTGGTTGCCCAACTCAAATTGTCACAAATAACGCAACAACATTCTCTAGTGTTAAAATGATTGAGTTTTGCCAGAAATATCAGATTCTATTACATCATTCAACTCCATACTACCCTCAAGGTAATGGCCTCACATAATCCTCAAATAAAAGTCTAGTAAAGGTAATCGAAAAGACCCTAGCAGATCATAAAAAGAGTTGAGGCTCTCATTTAGTTTATGCAGTATGGGAAAATAGAATAACTCCAAAAAGATCTACTGGGAAATCTCCTTTTTAGTTAGTCTATGGGAAAGATGCAAATTTTCCCACCAATTTGGCTTTCCCAGTTTTAAAATTCTTGTAGGACTCAGCAGATGAACCTGATGATTTTTCAAGAATGATAAATTAGATTATTGAACTAAATGAAAACAGAGATGAAGTTCAATACAAATTGAAGAAATCTCAGAATAAGATGAAAATCCTGTTTGACAGAAGATCCAGGGAAAGGGACTTCAGAGAAGGTGACCTAGTTCTAAGATGGGACTCCAGGAGGGAGGAAAAGGGAAAGAATGACAAGTTTGATAATCTATGGTTTGGCCCATTAGCAATTGCTGAAGTAAAGGTTAACAACACCTTTGTGCTGCAAAATCTTGAGGGATAATATTCCACTTATCCTGTAAATGGAAGGATTCTCAAACATTTCATTAAGTACTAAGAAGTTGGGATACATTTCATTGTAAATATTTCGGTTTCTTTTATTTTTAAGTTGTCAGTGAGATTGTTTTTACAGCAAAGACTCCAGAGCCCAAGGAGAAGGCACATGGATCTGTAGGTTCTCTGCATTTTATAGGAGAAAGCAGTCCCCAGTTGGAGCCGATGTTGTAGCATTTTTTGGTTTTGATAAGATAGAATACGTTAGTCAAAAAATGAAAAATATGTTTACAAAATGTTAAGATAGGATATGGAAAAAAAGAATATTAAATAAAAATGTTAGGGAATATTTTCATAAATTTGTCCATATCAAAGAAAATGTTGGGATAGATGCCCTAAAAAATCAAGGCAAAAAACAAAATGTTAGGTTAGAGAGAAAATAAAAAGAAATAAACTCTGAAAGTGTGCAAGTTCAAATGCCACTACTATTTTATCTTTTTCTAAAAAATAATGGTTGTGTGCAGCTTGTCATAAATGCCACTACCCATGACAGTCAAATAGTTTAACTTGATTGCTTCATGCTTTAAATTTCATGTTTATAGTTAGAGAATAAAGATCTAGCCAAACTATTTAATCTTGGCAGATCAGTAGTTGGGTAAAGAATAATAAGGAGCTCATTAGTTTAATCTGAGCCCTTGGATGTTATAAGGTTAGAATTAGATAGTTTGTTTTTCAAAAGAAAAAGAGAAAAGAAAAGGGTCTACTAGCTTAAATGCACCCATTAAGTGAAGAAAAATGTTAGGATAAGCAAAGGGTAAGTAGAAGAAAGGTTGTTGAAGTTCACAATTGATTAGTTAACTTCCCCCTCATTTCATCTCATCTTCCACTACATACTTATTAATTTCCCCTTCCCAAATGTTCTCTAATACTAAAACCTTCAGTCATAAAGGCTCAGAGCATTTCTCTGACTTCTAGTGGGATCGGACCCTCGGCTTAATGACTTATAGGTATTAAATATTGGAATTTCCTTCACAAGAGTCATTTTTCTTCATTTCCCTAAAAACCCCTTTTCCTAAGGCTAAACACCATTTGCCTAGGAAAAATGGAAATCCCATGTTAATTCCCTTTTCACTCACAAATACCCCAAAAACCCACAAAATGAGTTTTATCTTAAGTGCTAATGTATGTGGATGACGAGCATATAATTCCAAATTTACATTATACTTAGCATATCTCCTTTCCGCTCATATTCGTATTAACTTTTAATTGAATATATTAAATCCCTAAAATACCCATTCCCATATATTATTAATTCCTTTTACATAAATATCCTGAAACCTTGTTTTAACTATAAAACTATGTATTTCACCCAAAACCCATTAACTTATCGATTCACGATAAAGTTAATTAAACCTCCGTTAATCATCCCAATCACCTAATCTGAGTTTAAACTTGTAATTAAACGTGATATCGCCGTAATTAACCCACCGTGCCCCTCCATTTTTTTCCCTTTTTCCTCTGCGCTGCTTTATCGACCGACCATCATTAGATCAAAGGTGCTCTCATCCAATGCACCACATCCATATCAGGTTGGCTCGATGACTGAATCTTACTCGCTCGATAAGGTGGTTTTGCGCCGACCCCCCAATGCTACGTGTCAGCCAATGGAGTAGATCGGGTGACCCACTCTAAAAACCACCTTCACCACAAAAGCGGTGTGATGGCTCTGCATACCACTCCATCGTACTCCTGAACATGGTATTCCTTATTCTCTCTGCTTTGCGTCAAAATTTCGAAAAGTTGAACGTTTACCCATTGAAACATTAAACCCTCACCTTCGCTCTTTTCGCTCATTTACACATAAAAACCTGTATAAACCCTCCTGCACCACCCTAAGCTTCTACAACCCATATAACCATTGTTTACCTTTCGATAACGCTCTAGACTCCTTCAATAGACCTTTCAACTCAAAATAAAGCCATTTTGGCCCTCCCTGCCAACCTTTGTTTTTTAACATTTGTTATGTTTTGCAGGTGATCATACGAAACCTATTGTTCCAGGTTTACAAGAAAATGAATTCAAAATTCTGCATACAGTTAAGGACAAACGAGATGATCAAAATCCAAATTCCTTGATGCTGAGACATAAAAGTTAAAGGATTTACTATTGAAATATACAATAAAAACTTGAAATGTATAGTAAAGATAAAAGGACACAGAAAAGGATATTCGCAAAGGTCAAAATGTATCAGATGAAAGATCATAAGTGAACATCACGTCCAGCATAAAGATCAAACAGACAAGCAGCTTAAAAGGCAAAATATCAAAAACCAAGGCCAACAAAACCTAAATAACATGGATAGCAAAAAGCAGTTCAAATGTTGTCTCTATCTTCTTGCATAAGATTCTTCCTTTTTCCCAGAATAAATCCTTAAACAGTTTAGGATATTTTCTTATTTTTGTATAAATAACTCTCTTCTCGAGTTATCAAAGGGTTCATTGTTCGTTGGTCATTACTCACTATTCAGCTTTGAACCTGGTTGCACCCTTGATGAAGCATTTATAGATATTTGATGTACTTGACTTTTCTAGAACCTCAATACGAAGCAAAGGATTCTGAATTCTGTTTCAGTTTGTGTTTTATGTAAGTTTTTCCAGTATTACTCATTATGTTTTTCTTCATATTCTTATGACTTTACGAAGATAACTAGGTAGTAATAATTGTGTTTCAATCTATTCCTATAAGCTTTTTGAAGTGATAATCATTAAAGAGAATGGATTAATGTACTGTATGTTTAATTAATTCCCTCTGAATCAATAAATCATCAGCATCTTGTTGTAAGCATAAGCATATCCTCTTAAACCTTCTGAATATCGGTCAGAGGTTTTCATACTTATGACTATGTAATTATCTATCTAAGAATTGTGATAATCATATTATTTTTGTTTTCTGCTCACCAATATTCAAGCTTTATCACTGTGTGAAATTTTATAGTAGCCCTTTACTGAGATATTGATATTATTCAATGGGTTAGGTATATCAGTTCTATATTTGTTTTATTCATTGGTTTCCCAAATCAAAACAAAAACCCCCAAAACATTTATCTTAGATGCTCTGGGATTGATAGATGACCACTATTATCTCAGAGGTACAACACCAATGACAGATCATAACCAAGAAACCACATGCATATGTCATGCATGCCAAAACTAGTGAAGAAATAATAATGCAAGTCGATACCTACAAGCAAATCTAATGTAGTTTTTTATGCCGATGCCTTCTTGCGCTTTCCTGCTCTTCCTTTTCCTTCTTGCTCCAAGAATCCAAGTATACCATACCCTCCAAGAGTGCTCCAAGAAAACAAAGAGTATGAGAGAGAGAGAGAGAATAATGAGAGAGAGCTCCAATACTGAACTGACAAAAAGTTACCAACTAATCCTCAGAAGCCTTTTTATGAATGAGGCCTCTATTTTCTTCATTTTCCATTATTTTCCTTCATTTTCCTCCTGACATGCAACCTACAACCTTTCACCTCCTTTTCTCCTAATTTCCATTATTTTCATAAATAAATGTGCCAAAAATGCCATTTTTCCTTTCCAATGCATTAGTCATTGCATTTTCCAATTTCCCTAGCCATAAACAAACAAATGAACACCCCCTAGGATGTATTGCCCAACATTCAGCTTTGAATAAGTGTCCCATCGATCGTGGTTATTGTTTTTAACTTTTATTACATGGAATTTTCACCAGAGCTATTACAGAACCCTCCCCCTTGGGGGATACCATCCTCGGCGTTCAATCACACATATACCTCAGCAACCCGCTGAAGAAGACATATTGCTTATGGAGCTTTATAACACAACTCGATGCAGTATTTACAATGAAAGATCTGCTCAAGAGAAAAACATCATGACAACATGACAAAATACCGCATAGTGGAGATTTATAACACAACTCATTAAGGTATTTACAATGATCATCCTGCTGAGTGCCAATTCATATAACATAACCACATGATAGCATAATAACATGACACCCATATTGCATAGTGGAGCTTTATACCATAGCTCGTTATGGCATTTACATCCATACACGAGTGTACATATAGCAACATCATCAAAATATAGATGCCAAAACATATGCCAAATCATATACCAAAGCATATATCGAAACATATACTAAACACCATGTCTAAGCATATATCAAAACATCATATAGCATATATCAAAGCATATACTAAACACCATGTCTAAGCATATATCAAAACATCATATAGCATATATCAACCATTATAAAGCATATATCAACCACCATAAAGAAAATACCAAACCATCATAAAGCATATAACAACCACCATAAAGCAAATACCAAACCATCATAAAACAAATACCAAACCACCATAAGCAAATACCAAACCACCATATCAAGCTGCTTTGCGTCAACCAGAAAACAAGGAAGGATACATGGCCCGCGTCTGATATGTCATCTCCGATGTAGCTTCATTGGGCCCAAAGTGCTTCCTTTGCACTTTAACTTGCTTTATTGCTCGACTCCAGAGCATGAGAACCTTTTTCTGCAATATACACTGAGGCTCCGGCTGGAATTGTCCATATGGTTCCACCTGCAATACAGACTAGTTATTCACATGATCAACACCATTAAACATACTTATTAAGCAAAGATACATGGAAAAGAGCATGGACTTTCACTATCCGAGGCAGTGCAAGTCAATAGGCTACTAGCTCAATCCTCTCAATGGTACTGAAGGGTCCACAAAACCGTGGTGCTAGCTTAGCACATGAGCCAATCTGCAAGGAGCTCTTCTTCAGTTTGATGTGCAAGTACACTTGTTCCCAAACCTAAAACTCGTTGAACAACATGTTCCTATCAGCATAACTCTTTTGCCTATCTTGTGCTACCTTAATATTTCTCTTGATCACCTGCATTTCCTATTCCATGTCCGCTAACATATATGGTCCAATCAATATTCTGCTAATTGGATCACTCCAACTAATGGGAATGTTGCAACTCCGTCTGTACAATGCCTCAAAAGGACTCATCCTCAGCGACTCCTGATAATCATTGTTGTATGTGAACTCTGCCAGTGGAAGATACTCTTCCCATTTCCTTTGTCGATGCATCACATACATCCTCAACATATCCTCCAATATCCTATTGAACATCTCTGTTTATCCATCTCTCTGTGAATGATAAGTTGTTATGAAGGCCAACTCCGTGCCCAAACCTGCAAATAATTCCTTCCAAAACTTGGAAGTGAACTTGCATCCCTGTCTGATACAATCTTCTTTGGAACACCATGCAGTCTAACCACATCTCTTATGAACACCCTTGCCACATCACTAACTGAGAATGCAGACTTCACTGGAATGAAGTGTGCAACCTTTGTTAACCTATCCACAATGACCATGATGGAATCATGATGCTTAACTGTCTTTGGCAACCCTATGATTAAGTCCATGGAAATGACCTCCCATTTCCATTATGGAACCGCAATCAGTTGTATCAGTCCACCTGGATGTTTACACTGTACTTTCACACGCTGACAGTTGAAACACATCACCATAAACTCTGTTACATCTCTCTTCAAATTCAACCAATAATAATATCTTTTCACTGATGTCAATGTCTTTTGATAGCCTGGGTGACCTGAATATAGTTTCACATGAAACTCCCTCAAGATCACCTTCTTGAGCTCACTGCTATTCAATACATATATCCTGTCTCAAACCCTGACCAATCCATATGATATAGGACGATATTCCATGCCCTATGCACTTGGACTTGCACTGCCACCTGTACCTGTACATGTACATGTACCTGTACTGCCACCTGTACCTGTACCACTGTATGTACATGTACCTTCACCTATACCTGTACCTGTATTATCACCCTGCTACAACTTGTGCATAATCTCCATATACTTGACATCCTGTTGTCCTACCTACAAGATCCTATCTTGTAAATATGTCCCATATGAGCTCATAACTTCCAAGTGATGTACCTGTACCCATCTGTTGAGAGCATCTGCCACCCTGTTCTCTTTACCTTTGATGTACCTGATCTCAAAATCAAACTCGTTGATCGTGGCCAACCATCTAGCCTGCCTGGCATTCAGATTTGGTTGGTCAAACAAATGTCTCAACCCAATGTGATCACTCATAAGCACAAACCGCTTGCCAAGAAGATAATGCCTCCACATCTTTAGTGCATGTATAATCGTTGCTAACTCAAGATCATGTGTCAGGTAGTTCTACTTGTGCTCGTCCAGTTTCCGGGACTCATAACATACCACCTGTTCATCCTGCATAAGGACTCCACCAAGCCCTCTCTTGCAAGCATTTGTGCATACCACAAACTCTTTGTCTAGATTTGCAATCTGTAGTACTGGTGAATGTGTCAACAACTGCTTAAGCTGCTTAAAGCTAGCCTCACACTCCTCAGTCCATTCAAACTTCTTACCTTTCCTTTACAAGGATGTAATGGGATAAGCAATTTGCAAGAAGTTCTTGATGAAACTCCTGTAATATCTTGCCATAACCATGAAATATCTCATATCGTCCACACTCTTAGGAGCTACCCACTCCATGATGACCCTTATCTTCTTTGGATCTACTGCAATGCTTTCCTTGGAGACAACTGTTGAGTCCCAAACTTGCATCTTCCCTATACACCTTTTTAGCCTTTTTTTCCAGTTACCTGAACCTCCAAGTTGTCAAATCATTGCATATTAGTTTAAAAAGAGCATATAAAATGGTTTCCTAACTATGTCTTGTGACTGCTGTTTGATTTAGATTTTTGCTCAGTCAGCTACGAAATCTTGTCACTTTCCGCAGCCAGCTCAACTTTCCACAGCCTTTTTGTTGAAGTCTATATTACAGGTGTCTACTGGAGAATCCGGCCACATGGGCAAGTTGCAAATGATGTGGACATGGAACGTGTCCTCTTGGTTCAGCCGAATCACTCACAGAAGACCGTGGTCAAAGATAGTCAAGCGGTGGTCAACCTAAGAGTTTTACGGTGGCAGGACTCTATTTTTCACCAAGAGAAGAATTGTGTGGCAAGTTACTAAATCCCAGGAGGTGTGCTAACACCTGTGGACTGCTTCATGAACCAAATCTAACAGCCACCCTCCTTGGATTTAATTTTCACGGCTACCATATTGCTAGATTCCCAGACGTGGTCAGTCACGTGTCTGTTTACCAGCACAGATCTTAGGAATTAGTTATGTCATTTCCTGTTATAAATAAAGCATTCTCATATGCATATCAACTAGCTTTCTATATGTAATTTTGACTGTTTTACGAACCACTGTGCCGTGACTTTATCCTTATGTTATGACTGCATTTTAATATATGAGAAGACACTGTTTTTCAGCTCAATCCATGGTTGATTTCTGACTGGCCGAGGTTGCAGAGGGCCACTGTACACCAAGGTTCTATAATTACTGTATAGTTTCATGTTTTCTTCATTTATGTTCCTGATGCCATAATTGTTTGCTTGTATATATTACACTGCTTATGGTATTCATGTTGATTGTTGTCCATAGTTTCTTTTATGCTTTCTAATGACTGTCAACTGATCAGTGTCTTTATTTCAAGTTCTAATAGATAGCTCGGGCAAGTGCACATAGCTTTTTGATGACTAATGACATGATGGAATTATCTTGTCCTTCTGCTGATTTATTTTCCTAGTTCTAATTCCAACACTGTTTATTTCTTTCAGGTTTTTTTTGTCCATTTACTTTTCTGCAAGATAGATATTAGACTATTTATGTCATTTTCAGTTACCTCCTATATCCAGAGTGAGTCGAATGGTGAGGGATTGAAATATGAATGTATAGTTTGATATTAGTTTATTTGTTTTTGCAAGTTAGTCATTAGATTACTCATGTCATTTTCAGTTACCTCCTATAGCCATAGTGAGTCGAATGGTGAGGGATTGAAGTATGAATGCATAGTTTGATCTTAGTTTCATTTTATGCAATTTAGATATCAGATTACTCAATTTGTTTATGATTACCTCCTATAGCTAGAGTGAGTCGAATGGTGAGGGGTCAGAATATGAGTTGATGTAATATGATTTAGTTTACTTTGCTTATAGTTTTTTAATTGCTTTGAGTTCAGTTTTCTTTTTATACAGCAACAAGGATACTGGGTTTCATAGTCACTAGCTCACTGTTTGGTTTAATTAGAATTTAGGTACATTTTTATTTTCTCTTATTAATTGATTTCATCATTGCAAGTTTGAAAACCTTTTTGACAACTTTGAAGTTTGGAAATTATTTTAAAGGTCACCATTTCCTTGAACACTTATATCCATACTTGAATTTTAGAATTGCCATCTCACATTAGGAAATCAACAAGAAGATAAACCCAAAAACAAACCAAAAATAAAAAACGACAATGAAGTAAGAAATCAGTTATCTTGCATATATAGTGCACTTCACTTCAGCATTTTACGACTCCCGGATTGACAATTTATATAGCAATTTAGGACACACTAAATTGACCAAACATTTTGGCGCTGTTGCCGGGGAAGTGAAACTAGGTAGCCAATTTCTTAAAAAAATAAAAAAACAAGAAAATTTCAAGGAAGGTAAAAATTGATGACTTCTCAAAGTATGCTCTCCTCTTGCACCTAGTGTGACTTGGAGGATCAGAAAAGAGAGTTATTGGTTTAGTAATTTCTTGAGTATGCTCTCTTCTTGCAACTCCATCTACTTCAAGGTACAGACAAGATACACCTCCATCATCTCCAACTCACACTCCTAGCCTTAGGATTCCTGGAATTCAAGAGACAATAGCTGAATTAGGAGACTCTCCCACACTATCCACCGAATCTGAGTTAGGAAAAGACCCTTTCTTTATAGGAAAACACATTGTAATCGAGGAAGTAGAATCACCTGAAGAAGAAGAGGGAGAAATTCCTCCTCGTTCGCCATTAGTAGAAGAACCAGAGGACTCTGAAATCTTTGAGGAAACTATCATGACAGAGGAAGTAGTAAACGGATTTGGAGGAGGTAGCGGTAGAGGTAGAGGAGGAGGAAACATGGAGGAGGTAGAGGTAACAATGGGGGAAATAAGGATGGAGATAACTCATTTGGATTTCCTATAGTTGATGAGGAATCTCGAACAACAATGAAAAACATCTCACCATCAGTCCTCCTAAACTTTTATGGATTGTGAAGTGAGGATCCTGAAACATTTCTATTTGAGTTTGAAGTCGTGTGCCGAACTTATGATTATATGGAAGACTCT